>JAGDQP010030766.1:0-21449 GCA_022664845.1 Lepisma saccharinum | reverse complement strand
CACGAAACCCTTGTCTTCAAGAGGTGCAAGACTACTAACTCTCCCGTTAAGTGGGGATAACCAAACATCGAACACAGAATTCCGCATACTAGGAAAATGCGGGGCTGATCTCAAACAGAAATATTGACAGATGATTACATGACCTCCGTTCATATTTCACTGTAATTCCTGCTACTATCAAAGATTGACTCTTACACATACTTTTAGATCTGAACATCAATTTAGTGCTTTTACGAGACACACACAAGAGAACAGTACTGGAAAAAGTGGCACCTTTCAAGATAGAGACAATCAGAAGACACCTCCGATTTTGCCACATGTCGTCGGTTTGACCAAGAATGGGGCAAGGATTTAAAACATCCCGAGTATACAGTAGCTTTCGTTAAGGACAAATAATAAGTATGCTTCGGAAACAAAACTGATAAAAGGATCAACATCGATCACACGATCTCAAATAAGATTCTTGAGATAAATAATTGTTAATATTAGAAAGTCCAATCAAAAGGTTAAACTGCTAAAAAAATTTCAACTAATGTATGGCACGAAGGAATCGAAAGGTCCTGACTATGCTCCTAATTAGGTGTGTGAAAACTGTGTTAAGCGAATTAATATTGAAGCTGTAAATATTAGAAATTATGTAGAAAAAGGGGTAGGACAAGAAATGTTAAGGAAAACCGGTTTTACAAAGGAAAGCTTATGAAGAGCTTTACATTCAGATCAAATGGTAAGAATCGGGAAGCTCTCACGAGACTTTTAGGCAACTTCTTAAATAACTGTAATATTTATTCTAAAGCACTGACGCTGACGGTCTCCTCATTACTGCATGTTGTATTTTAGTAGTCCCAACAACACCAAGATTCGCTACCGGCAGAACTATTTTCATATCTATTTAACGCCTCACAGTGTCACTAACACTTCTTTTGCTGGATTTGAAATCAATAAAGCAGTTACATTTTCTAACATGTTTATATAACTGTTCTTTATACATCTGTTCTCATGAAGATTTACCAGATATTAAAAATAAAAAGTTCGGCCATAGCGCATGGATTCAAATATTACATCATAAGTTCTAGTTACTGAGATTTGCTTGTTCAATATTTTCCCCAACACATGTAATTACAAAAGATGTTCCTTGAGAGTGGCTGAATATACCGGCCCTAATTGGGAAAAGTAATATCCTTAGTACTTTTTGGTGCATAGTTTTCCTCGAACACTCTAATTATATTATTTGCACATTTGAATTACCAAATGAATGAACAGTGAACCTATCCACACGCGTACATTACAACGAATATCTTCGTGGACTGATATTTTGCACTTTGACAATATTGCATTTTTGAACTATAAATGACTTCCGATTATCCTCTATCTAAATTGTTTTATTATTACTACTATTATATTCTCTTCGTCCTATAAACATGTAAAACTTTGGACTAACACCACACGCAATGACACATAGGTTTCTGGAGATAGAAAAAAAACCTTCATCGGTGCTACCTTCTCTACAGTAATGAAATAAAAAGAAGTGGTACAATACCTGATACAGTCTTGTCCATGGCCATTTGAGCAAATGATGCAAGACCAGATGGTCCTGGTTGGTCAAGAGATGATGTATCGTCTTGTAACATACTGTTTGACTCGTCCTGAAAATAGAAATAAATGCACGATTATACTCCGTGTCAGATCTTAATTGATTTTAAACATCAATTTGCAAATAGTTACATATCAATTACACTATACCCTTCTCCCACTCTCTAATAGGCATACGCCTAGATAAATTGCAATGCAAAACCAATCTAATGCAACAGAAAACTCATAGATCTCTCAACATTCGCATTTTCTTGTCTTTACCATTATTTATGGTTTCCCAATGTAGTGAAATTTTCACGTAAATTCCCAACGCAATGTGTTTGCACTGATTAGCATGTGTTACGAACTGACAAGATCCCGAACTTTTTCAAAGTGGTAAAGTGGTATATAAAAAACGGGGTGTGCACTGTTGTGTATGTCAGCACTGTCGGGAAAACCAGAAGAGAGAAAATTCATACAGATGATGGATAATCTACTAGAGAAACAAGGAGAATCGGAGGATCTTCTCGTGTACACAGAAGCTTCCTGAAGTTTTGAATTAGATTTAGTACGAAAGAGTCCACTTGAACTAGAAAACTTCCCACGAGAAAAAAGACAAGTTCTTTAGAAGCTTAGTCGTGGTAAAACGTTTCTTGAATAATTCTCACAATGTTTACAAGCCCGCCTCACCACGAGTTATGTATCATACAATTAAAAAATATACAAAATCATACCCGTAGTTACTGAGCACAATATATGGGAATGAGCGGATTGGGTGAAAGAATTATATGATTATGAAGAATGGAAACGTACTGTACCTAGCAATGTAAAGAAATTTATGAATAATTCAGACCTTTCAAATGGACGGGTAAACTACCAAAGAACTTTCTACGACAGAAGCAACCGATTTTGTCAAAGCGACAGCAAAGTGAAAACTCTGCTATGATCTGGGTGATAATTGGTTATAACGAACAAAACAAAAATGTTACATTCCCTTCTGGTCGTATAAAGGCTACCGACTAAGGACGACAATCTCTTGCATTATCGAAGAACCGCTGTGCATATTCTAATACGACAATGCCAGTAACAACGTCAACAACTCTACTATGGACGGTTTCAGGAACATTAGGGGATACAAGGTAATAGATTAACCTGCAAATTTAATCTTAAGATAAAACTTTGGAGTTTACTGTATAATTTTGTTATTAACCAAAAGATCAACATCGTTGGTAAAAGGACGTATGCAGTAAGTTGTGCAGAGCGAAGGATGAAGCCTTTACAGTAGAAAGGTTTGTGGATAGTCAATTTAATGACATCCATGTGGTTTTGGCAAACGGCTCATTTACAGAGTATCAGACCTACTGATCGTGTCACTTCAGAACGGCAATTTTGTTATTTCTTTTTATATAAACAACTTCGTTATGTTGATCTTTTAAGTGTTGCAGTACACAACGCGGACCCCGCGTGCATTGACTATGCTGGAGAAATATGGTAGTCGTATAATTTTGCGACGAACCTCAACTGATACAAGAGTAAGGCAGCATTTATTTGTAAGGGATATGCTTGTTTTATCTTTTGAATCTGGGTATTCTGAAAATTACAGGTTAGAACTGCGATTGTACAAACCATCGCGAAGGCTCTTGTTCCTACTGAAATGAAATGAGGTCCAATGGATGTGGGTAAACTAGTTCCAGCATATGCTTACCTTTATAACACGGTACATCATCCTCGCTGCCATCGTATCTTCCAACTGAATGGCGATTAAAAACGCAACCATTACTAGTTGCGCCAAATTATTCATTGGCTTCCTCGGGTGCAAAAGGAAGGTTAAAAGGTTAAGGGGATAAAAGAAGCCGTCCGCAGATATTGCCTTTGTCGGTATTGCTTGGCAAGTGTAAACAAAAATGGCGGTCCCGGGCGGAAACAAGGTAGGTGCAATGTTGCCATAGTGTGTTGCGAAATGGAAAGCTGTTGCCAGATGCTAAAACAGAAGGATTTCTATGAACACCTGTACGTATGGTTGTGTATGGGAAATTCTGTGAATAAATGTTTTTATAATTGTTAAAAAATTGAAATAAAGAAAAGATTTTTTTAAAAAAAAACGTGTTGTAGTTTCATTGCATTTTATTTATTATGTCAAAGCATGTTTTATTTAACATGCCTTAATCTAAATTTAGTGCAGGTTTTTTATTATTATTATTATTATTTATTTATTTTTGTGAATAAGGATGCTTTCATAAACCATTCGTTCTTTATGGGAATCTGTTTTGTACAATATCTTGACATGGTTATTTCATGTGTTGTAGTTTTAAGGTGTTAGGAGAGGCCGGATGTGGGATTTTCATTCTTTTTGGCATCTCTGATGTGTTCCTTTTGGTCATTCCAATATACACGTCCTTGCACTGGCAAGTGGTCTGGTAAACTCCACAACCTGTGTTTTTTGGAATATAGTAACTTTTAAACTGTGTACAGTTTTTAGTGACCCCCTTTCCGAATTGACACTTTATGCTCCGTCGATGGTTATCCGAAATTCCCCTTCGACGAGCATTGAAGTAAACTGAGCAACGGAGAACCAGATGGTCACTTGACTCTCTGTTCGGTTGCGCTCTGCTGCCATGTTGAAAAGAAAAAAACAGCAGGATATTACATGCCAAAACTCCTTCTTCAGTTGGGAGAAATGTGAAGAATTGATCACGTATTACAAGTTTAAAACAGTGATTCCGCCAGTCCCCCTGTGAGGGATGTTTACCCCCCCCCCCCGCAACTTTAAATTTTTTGTTGTGAAAAATCGATAGAAACCGTACAATATTTCACTTACACCCTCCCAATTTTGACTTTACACCCTCCAAACTGAAAATCCTGGCGGAAACACTGGTTTAAAATGAACCACCGTGCCGAAGTATTTGAATGTAAGTACTTTAATAGTTTTAAGATTTGATTTCACATTATGTTATCGATATTGTACCACGTTTTGAGTGATATATCTTCATGATCATTGAATAACTTAGCAATGTGAAAATATTGTTGGTTGGATTTTACCAATGGGATTCCATGTAGATATTAATACATAAGAGGGTAACATATGAATAATTTAAGAATACCAAGATTAAGAACTCTTATAATTATTTGAAGTGTTTTTAGAACTTCAAATGCGTAACGCTGTCAAGGCTCACGACTTAGGTGGTTATTCATAGATCCTGGTATAACATTATTTAATGATTCATAGTTGATGAGACGCAATTATCTTGCAAAAACTTCCAGAATAACCTGCAGAATTGAGATCGTCCTTCGAATAGCTCCGTCTGTTATTTTTTTAATATATGCCGAATACCTACAAGTATGGGAATTCTACACCTATATCTATTTTCATCTATGTTGCTTTCTGCCTTATTCACTTCGTATCAAACTACCTTGATTTCGCATTGCCCAATACTCACTCACATTACGCGCCGAGGTTCCAGACTTGGGTGACATCTGTGGTTAAAATTTTAAACTTATTTAATTCGGAAAGTGTGCATAACGGAACGGAGGACCATTGAATTCGGAAAGGATGTTAATGTTTTTGGAGGTTTTAGGGCGGGTTTTAACTTATTTTTAATAAAAACTGTTTTCAGCCTATCGGTAAGAGGTTGGTACAAAGGCAAACCTATCCATGTTTTCTTCTCTTCAGTTTTCGTTTTCCTGCTTTTATAGTGTTTCGGTTTTGCGCGCTGGTACCATTTAAATAGTGTGTGTGAACCATATCAGTTTTGTTGACCTATCCGTAGTATGTAGTCAACTTCAGTGTTTAAATCTTTGTTTTGTTGTACAAAGGTTGAGGGCACGTAAAAAGAAATTAAGCCAAATGTTATATTTCATTTGTGCAGGATGGCCCGATTCAGCGTGTATATATTGTTCTCTTGAAGTAGGTTTCCGATAAACTGTAGTTTGAAATATATTATTTTGTCTGTATATTTGTAAATCTAGTATACTGATGACGCCATTGCTTTGTAGTTCTTTTGTGAAATTGTTGAGCTGTGCAAGGAGTAATTGTATAAAGAATTAACGTGTCGTCAACACACCGGTAATACCTGATTGTTTTTAACTCCGGTTTATTTAAAATTTCACGACTATTATCTGATAATATAGGGGCCAAGGAACTTCCCATAGCTAAGCCTGTATTTTTCTGTGCACGTAATTGCGAGATCTGTCGGTATGGATGGAAACATATCTACGATATAAATGGACGCTATTTTTAATCTGTCCGCATTAACAAATGATGTAACATGTTATTCGACTTCTGTGGAATTTTGTACAGTGTGTTCAAATTGGTTCCTATGTTTACCTAATAAGTTTGCTAATCATTTGGCTAGTTTATAGTATATATGTTGGGTGTTGTCTACCGGAAATGATCAATCGGAATGGTACATCACCGTCATGGATTTTTGGTAAGCCTTATACAATCGGAACTGATGGAGCAGAAACTATCAGTTGGTTTTGCAAACTATGATAAAAAAATAGGTGAACCTTTTATCAATTGGCAATTGAATGCGAATCTCTATGTTTTGGATCCTCCTGGGTCGATTAAAGGAGGTTTCATTTGGATCAAACTTGATATTTCCGATCTATAGCTTCCTAAAAGGCGTTACACAGGAAGCTCACTTGTCTATTGGCAATGGGGTTTTTTCTGAGTGTTTCGTAGCCTTGACCAGATATTTTTCGTTGCACGTTCTGTCTACAGAATTCCTGGGTCAGAATTACGTATTGTTCCTTTTGTCAGCTTTAATGAGCCACAATTTGTTGTTTGTCAACCAGTTTATGAACTGTTTTAGCAAGTTATTGAGAAAGTTGTTGTGTTTGCCTTTGTACCTGTTAGTTTTAAGGTACACCTACCAAGCAATACCGACAAAGGCCATTTCAACGGACGGCTTCTTTTATCCTCTTAACCTTTTAACCTTCCTTTTGCACCCGAGGAAGCCAATGAATAATTTGGCGAATAATTTGCGTTTTTAATCGCCATTCAGTTAGAAGATAAGATGGCAGCGAGGATGATATACCGTGTTAAAGGTAAGCATAAGATATGGTCCTCGCCACGTAAATTTACTTTAGTTCCAGCATGGACACTCATCAGATAAAATAACTATTCGTGTAATTCCTGCAAATACTAGAGGCTGCTTATAGCCACTGGACCTCTATTTCAATTGGATGCTGAAGACGGTATATATACACACACACACACTTGTGTGATTTTGTCGTTGTTCACGTCATCAATGTAAATCCTCAAAGGCGCGACAATATTATAAAACGTCTGCCTTTGATACATAACCAGTTATGTTCTCAAAAGTTTACACATGGTGTCTACTAATTTTGAGACTGGAAATTTCCTGAGTTTTCCATAATAATTTCTCCAAATTCCCTGAGTTCTTAGTATAGTGGAACATGTAAATAAGAGCCAAATGACATGTTTTAACCCACCACCACCCAGTCCAAACATCATCTACATTACTGGTATTTCACAAGTGAAGAAAAAAACATTTTCTTTAAAATAGAGAATTTTGACACACTGAAAAAATCCGGTCAGCAGTGGGAATCGAACCCACGACCTCCGCCTTACCTGGGCACTGCTCTGTGAACAGGTCCGTCCACCTGACAATTTTCCCTGGGTTTCACTCATAAGTTATAGATTTCCCTGAGTATTCCCTGGGTTTTCCAGATTTATAAAATTTCCTTAGTATTCCAGGTTCTCCAGGGTGGTAGACACCCTATTTACAGTTTCCCGTCGGTATGCTGGTTTGAAAGATAGCAGGCCTTGATGCTGATCCTGGTTGGTTTGATAATAGTAATCATTACGCTAGAGATGCTTGGAAAATATCTATTGACCAGAAGATGTCTGTATTAATGTGTGTTTTAAGTGAAGCTGGTGTGTCAAATCGCCTCTGGTTCAATCACTTCCTCATTGCTTACCATTATCATAATGATTTGTCAGACTACATGTCCACTGAATAAACTTACTTACAGCATCCGTGTACCATTCTATGGATTCTACCGACATTTACACGTGTAGAATGTCTCAATCTGATGACTACGAATATAATAACGTGCGGCTATCAGCGTCATTGACTAATCAATTACCATAATAAGCAGCAACGCATGGAACCTAGCACCAACTACTTATAGGTGACCTATCGCACGCAAGCATGCCCAAATTTTTTCCGACGAATTTCTCCCACACCACTGCACATACTATTTGACACATGCGAACTCAGTTTTGTATACTGATTTCAAAAATGTATTTATCATCTAGATTTGAGTGTTATTTGTGAGTCCATTGCGTCAATAAGAATTTCTAACCCAACAACATCAACTTTTCTCAATCTCTCCTAAAGAAGAGTTTCCTGAGATCTTGACACCTCTGTAATATTTTAAAAAGCCCAATGCTACAATATCTTACCCGGGCTTAATATACGCCTGTTTAAGATGGCTGGAAGGTTAGCAAGTGGCACGACTTTCGACCGCGCAACAAAATAACACTGACTCAGAATGAACTTGAAAATTTTAGATTACGGTAGTTACATCGGGACTAGATGCAATCATATACTCTGAGGGCAAATGTACTCTCTATATTTCACACATTTCTGAGGGTTACTTCTGGTGTGTCTTTTTTGAATTCCAATCATATGGGTCTGCAGAAACGGGTCGATGTTGCCTCTTTGTACATTAACGATACTGTCATCCAAAAACAAAGTGTATATTTATAATACTGTGTTTGGGAGCGGGGGGGGGGGGATGATATGTATGGACATTTCACATATTTTTCAACAAACGGGCAAGGATGAACTTTTTTTTTTCACATTCGTGTATGAGAAGCATGAAAGCACTACAATATGATGATTTTAGGGCGGGACTTCGTGGGACTTTTTTATAGCTCTATCATAAAATTATTACTTGAAGAACTAGACAAATACAAAATACAGATAATAACCCTGCAAGAAATATGGTGGAAAGAAGAAGGGAAATGGTGAAGCAAGAATTATGTAATGATGCACAGTGGCAGTAGGAGAGGAATGTTTGGCACAGGTTTTGCAGTAAGACGAGATTTAAAAAGCGAAGTGATCGGATTTGAAGCAGTGAATGAAAGATTACGTTCAATAAGGATGAAAGGAAAGCATTTTAATACTTTCATTATAAGCGCCCATGCTCCAACTGAAGATTCAGATGAGGATAAGAAGGACAAGTTTTATGGAAGATTAGAAGAAATATATGATAAGGCACCGAAACACGATGTGAAAATAACCCTAGGAGACATGAATGCCAAAATCGGAAAGGAAAACCAATGTAGACCCACAATAGGAAAGGAGAACCTGCACGCAGAAAGTAACGCCAATGGAAATAGACTAGTAAGCTTCGCAACAAGTAAAAGGATGACAATCAGCAGCATCTACTTCCCACGTAAAGATATACACAAGATGACATGGGTATCTCCGGATGGAGAAACAAACAATCAGATAGATCACGTTCTGGTGGATAGAAGATACTGATCGGACATTATGGACGTAAGGAGCTGCAGGGGAGGAGATGCAGATACGAACCACTATTTGGTGAGGATAAAGTATAGACAGAGAATATCAAACATGAAGAAAGTGAATGGAGAGATGTACAATGTATGATACCAAAAAGCTCAATAAGGATAAGAAGGTGAGATATCAGCAGGCTACGAATGGCAATTTGGTAGAGGCAAGAAGTCAGGAGGAAGGGGATATAGAAGAACACTGGAAGAGAATAAAGACAGCGATATTGAAAACCGGGGATGAAATACTGGTCAAACACAGAAACGAAAGGAAAACGCACGTATGAAGAGGAATGCAGGAAAGTACTGGAAGAGAGAAATGAGGCAAGAAAGAAGATGTTACATCGGAAAACAAGAAACAGTGTGAAAATAGGAAAAGAAGGAGAGAGGCCAACAAAAACATGTTGAAGAAAAAAAAAAGAGAATGGGAGAAGAATAGAAGGTAATCGAAGAAATGGCTCGAAGAAGAGAATCCAGACATGTATACAAAATAGAGATTAAAGGAGGATTCCAGCCCAGGATAGCGGCGTATAAAAATCCAAAGGGATAATCATGGACGAGAATGAAATTTTAGATGAATGGGCGCAATACTTTCAAGGCATGCTTAACGAGGAAAAGACTAATGTAGAAGAACAGAGTAATGGAAGAGAGGAGTTAGAGTATAATGAAGCGTAAGAACCAAATCCGAGTTTAGAAGAAGGAGGCAAGTCAAAAGTATTAGTAACAATAAAGCACCAGGGGTTAACAACATAAAAGGGAGAAATGGTTAAATACGGAAGCGAAGAATTACTAAAGGAAATATTTAATCTCATTGTTAGGATCTGGACAGGAGAAAATGATAGAAGAACAGAGAACAGCAATCATCTGTCCAATACATAAAAAAAGGAAATAAAATGGATTATGGAAACTACAGGGGAATATCATTTCTATGTGCAGTGTACAAATTTTCACGAAAGTACTAGCAAGGAGGTTAGAAAAGTATGCGGAAAATCTAATAGGAGATAATCAATGTGGCTTCCGCAAGGGTAGGTCTACAATAGACCAGATATTTACGTTAAGAATGATTCTGGAAAAATTTAATGAGCACAAAAAAGCATATGACAGTGTGCGAAGAAACAACCTGTTGTTGGTGATGAGTAAGTTTGGAATCCCTAAAAAGATAGGCAAATTAGTTGAGATGACCCTGACAGAGACGAAGTGTAGTGTGCAAGACAAGGTACCGAGGCCGTTTGCAATTAAAAAAAAAAAAGGGCTACGGCAAGGAGATGCTCTATCCACGGTCCTATTTAACCTAACATTAGAAGCACTAGTGAGGAGAATTGAAATAAATCCAAAGGGAACTATAATGAACAGAACCATTCAATACATCGCGTACGCAGATGATATCAATTTTATAAGTCGCAGTATTAATACAATGAAGTCAGTATTTCATTTCATGTCATTAATGAAGAATCGGCCAAAATGGACCCAGTGATCAATGGAGACAAAACAAAATACATGCCAGTCTCCAAAGGTTCCAACTAAGAATGGACAACTATAGATTTGAGAGGGTAGGAACCTTTAAACATTTAGGGTCACTCATTCAGGAAGCAAACGGCATAACGTGTGAAGTCAAGGAAAGGATATCTATAGGAGATATGAGTTACTACGATTTGCAGCATGTATTTAAATCCAAGAATCTGTCAAGGAAGTTTAAGAAGACAGTACACATAACTGTAATTAGACCAGCAGTACTATATGCTTCAGAAACATGGGTATTATCAACTAAGGATGAGGAATTACTAAATATATGGGAAAGGAGGATACTGAGGAAGATATACGGACCGATTATGGATCAAGGGATATGGAGAATACGAAGAATTATACAAACTACTTGAAGGGTCAAACATAGGAACGGAAATAAGGAGGCGAAGAATAAGCTGGTTAGGGCACCTTGAGAGAATGGAAGACGGAAGAAGTGTGAAGAAGGTATATTAAACGAAGGTAGAAGGTGAAAAAAGAGGAAGACCCAATAACAGATCGGGAGAAGAGGTGGAGAACGACCTGAGGAGGATGGGAGTGAAGAGATGGAGAGCAAAGGCACAAAACAGAGAAGAGTGGAAGGCTCTAACCTACATGGATTGTAATCACTGACGGTGCGGGATGATAAAATTATATTCAACAAATTCTTCGCCTTTGCCTACCTTCACTAAAAAAATACATTGTGCCACTGACACGTAACACACATGAAGGGTTGGACAAATAAAGGGGATTAGTCCATTTTTTTTATAATTTGCTGGAGTGCATTTTAAAGTTGGACTGATCTCCTTCATTCCGCTTGGTATATCTTCTTTTGTCTTTCATTTTCACGTGGACTATACCTCGTTATTTCCCATCTGATAATTGTGTTGCAAAGCTTATGTTGAAGTGTTACATATGGCATTAAAAACAGAAAAATCCCGAAAATAGACTTATCCCCTTTATTTCTCCAGCCCTTCATATGTCTATGTGTCATGAAAACTAGAAACTTGAACCAATATAACAGTGTATAATACGTACCGGAAAACAGCCCACCCTGGGAAAAATCGTATAAAATAAAACTGATAAAATACTGCAATTTCATCGTACCACCAAAATATGCCTTAACATTTCCACACTTCACAGTTTACTACATGACTTAACTGGAGAAGAAGGATCACAACTCAGGTGGATTTTGGGTGGTCTGGTTATTCTTCTTTACAAATATGTAGGCAGTTACACACTTTTTTTAAATTTCAAAAAATTAATTTTGACGCGATATTGAGAGGCTCTGAACCACTGTGCAACGGAGAAATCAGTGCCTTTGAAAGTAAAACCCGCTATAAAGATCTCAGAATGAGACCTGTTCTCCCTACTGCAATGTAGACAAGGTCCGTAAGGGTATCTTTTCGATTACAAAATTATAATTTATACCCCGCCCATCGCTAAAAAAATGAACTACATTATTTGCAAATCGAATTTAAGTCTCTGTCAGCTTATACAGCTGTTTTTTTACATACAACTCGATATATCTTTGGAATCAGTCGTAAACTTTATTTGATATGGGCCAGTCTAGTAAACTTTGGACTTCGGCCCGTCACGATTCGCCTTTAGCTGTTAAAATCCATAGCCATGCCGGGACTCGAACCCAGGACCTTCGAGCCGATGGCCTACCGCCGCAGACTGCTCGGCCGGCATTGGAATCAGTCGTCTTACAGTTCCAGTAAATATTCTCCGAGTACTTTTCAACGTGTAACATGGCCATATTAGTAACTATTTTGTCTGTATTTTGTGGTTTTGTTGTAATGGGTCATATCTCGGCAAGATATCTGACAGAACCTTGGATTCGATCTCACTAGTTAGGAAAATTTGTTAAGACGACAGGTGTAAACTTAAAATTTACTCTTGCTTAAATGTTTCCTGTACCCAAGTAATTAAGTGTTAAGAAAACGCACACGCAACAAGTAGTTAATGACTAGGAATGTTAAGATTTAAATAGTCACGATTTTCAGCTGATAAGACAATAATAGGTTCTCTTCCAATGAAACTTTCTGAAAGAGACGCCAAACTGTTGCAAGTGAAATATCAGGAAAAAAAATAAAATAAAAGGAATATCCATTTTCGGGCTTTTTAGGGTTATGTGCTTTTTCTGTTGGTGAAACGTCCTATTATTGAACGGAATATTCCTTACGTGCTGAAATGTAGAACTGTCCATGGAAAACGCGGCAAAAGGTCTGGCGAAGTCATTGCTTTGTACAAGGTTTTCAACATTTTTTAACATCGGAAAAACATTTTTGTGACATTCTTGTTTTCTTCCCTTACCCTTCAAGTGTTCTAAATATATGTCCGCTTAATAAGACAAGCTGTTTAGTAGAGCTAAGAACAGGGTCATTATTCATAGAACAGCCGCTGACTGTAGCTTAAAGTCCAGTCATTCTTGTCTAACCGAATGGACCTACCTCCCATCACATATTCAAAACTACCAACAGCTACGTGACGACACCGAGATATGGTATGTGATCGACGAATGGAATATTCAATCTAAGAGGTAGTGAAACTCTACGCTTTCTTAAACCAGTGAAGTCGAAAGTGTATCGTAGAAACACAATATTGGGTGTGATAACCTACGATGAACAGCATAATGCGCGCCGAAGGGCCTTCGATACACATCGCCAGCGACGTCAGTCCTGTATTATTGGCTTCGTCTTCAATCAAAATCGCCCTCAACTGGCGAAAAAAACGTTCACGTATCCAACAGAAAAACAGTGTTTCTTAGCTGCTACCGAAGTAGTGCCACGCGTATCCCACTGTTAACATACCATAGGTCTGTACACTTTTAAACGTCGAATTGTAACAACAATAATAATGATTTGCAGTAAGTAGCGATCTCAAACAGATTTCCTTTTGGGAACGATTTTTATAAAAGATGCGTAGCTGCATAACAAACAAGTTCCAACGAACCTTTTGTGTATTCATTATCAGTAAATGCGGCTGTCATTGCCCGGTTAAACGGCGGTAATTAGGTTTATCATCTTTGCTCACATGAAAAGTCTCCTACTCATGCTTATTTCGGCCTACATTTACTCCAGAGAATGCCTGGAAATTCCCTACTCTGGGAAATCCCTTGCGCATCCACTGATCGGTTTCAGAATATGAACTTTTGGACAGAGCAAGGTTTGAAGTTTTTGAGAACACTATGTCGAGTTTTACTGTTAATGGTATTGGAAATATCAAGCTCTAGATTAATTTTCCTGCAACCGAGCGGCCGTGGCTCAGTGATAGAGCGTTGGCTTAGCATTCGGGAGGTACTGGGATTAGTCGATCATCCTGTCTCAGGTTTTTCCAGCGTTCTGTCTGTCATCCCAGGCAAATACCGAGATTAGTGGAGATTATTACGTGTGAAAAACCTGTTCTATCAAAATGAGGACAAAACCTACGGTTTTCCAGTGAATGGGCCCCAGTACCTGGGCAGATTAAAACAATTAACACAATATTTACTCGATCCTACGGAGCTTTTTTAGGTGGAGTTCCAAAGGTACTCTTACACTACCTTAAAACTCACATAGGTTAAAGGAGTAGTAAGCATGTTATAGTTCAGGTAGATCGATGTGAATCACTGTGACGTCACCAGAAGGTGGGCTATACAAAAGTTGTAGTATAAAACAACAAGTGAGGCTGAGTAGGGTGGGACTGTGTACATGTGCTACCGACAGTCTTCAACACCAAGTGTCTAATTTGGATTCATATGTCGTTGGAGACCTTTCGAATAACACCTTCACTACCTTTTAGCCCAGGTCGAAGGACTGATGGACAAAGATAATATATGCAACTTTGACATCGTCTCGCCGAGTCGTTTCAAACGACACCAACTATCTGCATAGTCCTAGTAGTTCCTGGGTTAAATGTTGTCGACACAGACGGAAAGCAGCGATATAAGGCTGTGTCTGACCGTTTTAAGAAACATTTATAAAGAGCAATCCACTTACTTAGTGTATTGAATATGCTAACACAACCACAGCAAAGAAGTTCCACTAAATGACAACGTTGGACGTATAAATTTCTTCGTGGTAGTTTCTTCTCGGTGGGGAGGCGGGATTAGAAGAAATTGCGAAGTTGCTGTAAATCAGGAGCAATAAAAATATAAATGCTGTTTTTCTGCCAAGTTAATTTACATGCAGAGTTCATCTGATGGCTCTCAGGGTCATGCACGCCTGTCTATCTGAACTCCAGTTACACGTCACAGACACCTTCCTACCTATAACAGTTTTAATGTGGCTTAAGTTTTCCTTTTGAGACTTGATTACCTGACCAATGCTGGATTTTCATTTTATTTTAAAATTATAACCGCCAGTCCTCAGTCCAATTTTATCTCATCTACATAAAAGTTATCATGAAATTCCGCGTGGCGCTGGTTGATGCTTTCTTTTTTAATTATTATTTCATCTAGTCTAATAATTGTAATTCAAAATACCAATTTATAGCTGGTGCACCGTTATCTCATTCACGCATGGAAGGATTTGCGCATTATATCGATGGAAAACGCTTCCGTTGGACACATCTGAGTAAACATCCAATTTGAATAATACGCTATAACAAAATAGTTTACACAAGGACTTATGGCGCACTAATTATCAATTATGAATTAGGGAGTTCGCAAATCTGTACAGTAATACTTATGTAAATATTTCAAGCCTTGATCACAAAGGTGCAGGTCGTGAAATTTCCGCTAGAGTAACAAGAATAATAAACAGACGATCACTATGAACACATTGGCACTATATGTCAAAATTTTGTTCCGTACTACATTAGACTATTCCCACTTAGAACTTTCACAATTGATCTGAAAGTGACAAATAATTCGAAATAAAGAATCTAGTCATATACGTTCGATGGCAAGTTGCATATAACTAGCTCCAGTAATCTACAAGCGCCTGAGAACTTCGAAACTTCCAACACACAGTCTTCTAACAATATGTATATAAAAATTATGTATAAATATAGCAAAACTTGTCCAGTACGATCCTTTGATAAGGTTGAAACTTACACAAAGCGGACATTTACTTTAGTACTGGCTGACTTCTACTTCATGCGGAAACTGAAAACAAATATATCTGAATGTTTTCAAAACTGCAAAGAGATTTCACTTTACAATACATCGTAACAATAGCAAAATATATTGCGTTTAGCAGCCTTGTTATATAGCACTCTGGCAACCGAGCGGAAGACTTGGACTGGAGAGAAAAAAGAATGGACCGATGAGTTTTCGTTTGAAAGAAAAACCTATGCCTTTTCCTATCACGAATCCACAGCACTTCAAATGTCTATTTGATTCTAAACATTGAATCAAAGAAGAAAAAAGTCGGTGAAAAAATCGTATAATTTAACATTAGTTGGGAGTTTCATTCCCGAAATAGCGTCCACTTACGCTGGCAGGGAGCGTATTTGTGTTATGTTCATAGTGTGGTGTAAAAATTACTGCTTGAAATGAGGTATCTTAGTTCGAACGAAACTGAATAATAATTAGCGTTAACTGTGGCAAATTTATGGATGAACATAAAATGGCTTCCTAGCGGAATAAAAGGGTGAAGGACTACAATATTTAATATTTCGTTTATTAGTTTGCTAAACTTTGTTTAAACTTCCACAAAGGAAAAAACTTTATCCATATATATATTGTCTTTACTTCAGAGAATTTCCTGGCACCTCCCCTACTTCCCTTGCGCCCCATTGCACAATTTTCGAATATGCATTATTCTAAAAGCAAGTCTCAAGTCTTGGACAGTACCATACCGCATCAGTTCTAGTTACTGGTATTGGAAATACCAAGCTCTAAAAGTTCATTTCCCACACTTTCGGCAAACCATAGCGCGGAAACGAAGCCCTCGATGGTCTCTACTTTCTTTCTTATTTTCATGTCAGGAATCTCGTGATGTGTTTTTGTCAAGTGTCATTTTGTAACACCCTGTATAATTCATAGCAATACCTCGTTCAGTGCTGACAAGTGTGTACCAAAATACTAACTTCATCAAATGTTTCGCTGCGCCGTTTCAACAACCAGCAAAGTGCGTACCAGGGCAACAAAGAAGGTAACGTTGGACTTAAAACAGTCCATTTCATTTTGAGCAACTTTCATTGTACACAGTGTACCAAAAAAAAAACTCAATTTTTGTCTATTAAGTTACAGGTTTTTATGTTCGAAGTCCATCTGAAGGATGACCTCCATCAGCAGTCACAAAAGCCTACGAAAGGAGGGATACGTAGTGACCAGAGCTATCATTCTTGGCACCACCAGACATTCACTTGGTATAAGACTTCGAAACACCCAGAGGAAATCTCGATCAGACTTTCGGTGTACAGACTGGGAAAGCCAGAAATTTCGTAATTCGTATAATTTAACGACGTTTCTGCAAGAAGATATCTCACTTTCAAAGTTATTTATATTATGAACGTAAATTATTACTAGACTGAAGATAAATAAGACTATTTACTCACCTGTACGAGTCCATAATCATCATCTAACCTGTTGTCTAAGGGATCATCGTGCATATCATCTATCGTTATAACTTCCTCTTTAACCTGGAAAAAACAGAAAATGGAATAGAATTAATGAAACGTTGGTCACCGAAATGGTAAAGTAAAATTTACTAAACTTCATATTCTTGATTCAACGTTAAAACAAGTCATATTTCACAATTACTTTACTCAGCATATAAACAGCTATTATCTTCTAATGAAAATTTTTCATTATATATGGGGCATACTAAGAGGTAAGCCAGTGCCACCTCTACAAAGCAGCGCACGTCGAACTACGATGTCCCAGGCAAGAAGCAGAGAGAGCAGTCCTCCTGAAGTACACAGGATTAGGTGCAGATATTACCGCTCTATGTTTTATTTAGCTAAATTGTATTTATAGTTAGAAAACTAAATGATTGCTATCTTTAACTTCAGTGTACCAATAATGTAAAAATATTCCAAACGAATTTTGGAGCAAGGCCCTACACCAGTTTGAAAGGTTTTCCAGCGATGGCAGACCTCACGCGACGGAACAACTAGAAGTCGTATGGCGAATGTCGGTATTGTAGGGTGGATGAACAAGCACCTGGACTTATTTTTGTCACTGGGTTTTTGAACAATAGCTTCTGCTCTGTGAGCAGATGCATTGCCGTCTTTAAACGTTTTCGCTTTAGTTCCTTGAACAGGCGGTTGAACCCACAAGTACCATAAAATGTCCCATTCATGGCATCCCTTCTGGCATGGAACCAACACACATGGCCCTCCATGAAGGAAGAAAATTGTAAGAACTCTGTTCTGAGAACGAAAATTTTGCCCAAGAACAACAACTGATCTTGGGTCATCTACGGCCAACTACACACAATTCTGGATTTTGTTTGGAGTGGTGTTGCAGTAGAATTAATTTTCATATCTAGGACAAATGTCAACTGTTTCGAATCAATAGATGGAAACATAGTGAGCAATTTCGCCGCACTTTCCTCCGTCTCATCTGCTCATGGGTGAGGAAATGTGGGACCCATATTGCACTGACTTTCCTCATCTGTAAATGTTCGTGTACTATTGTGTTATTACTACAAACACTGATGCCAATCCATACTTAAAATTTCGAGTGGAATATGAGCGAAATCATTTCTTCCACCAACTGCGTCATCCTATGAATTGTCCTCTCGTTCACCGATTCCCGAGGTCTGCTAGACCGGCCAAATGACCCATTCTATCTTGCTGTGATGTCAAATTAACACACTTAATCTCCATCAATAGCTACCAAAATCCTCACAGATTTCCTTTGATTTTTAACCAAGCTTTTAGCTTTTGAAAATGTACGATGTTCTCCTTGGTGAAATTCATGCTTTTTCACCAGCTACTGTAACATGGCTGAATACAACAGCCTGCCTCCCTTACACAGAACATAGAATTGATTGAACTACATTTTCTGTTAGCTCAAGGTCCAATGTTACCACCTATATTATTTAAAATTGGACACTCATTTTAGTTCAGCCACACTTGACGTCATTTGCCAAACTTTTTGAATGCCCCACGCGGTCGAGTTTTTGCCAAATTATTTGTGGAAGTTTTACAAGTTGTTTTTTTGTTGGTGATTTTTTTTTAACCTTATTCGATATTTCTAGTGCCTAAACATCCGGACTCTAGTTATGAAATACATTATAATATATGTAGCTAGTCTATTTAGATAATCGGTTTTACGCCCAAACGTCATGGAGCATAAATCAGTGATTCATTTATTAATGATTTTCTTTCTGGCACCTGGGAAAATGTCCACATTTGGAAGAAGCCCAGCTTCTCGAGTTTTAGAATCGTGTAAGTTCGTTAGTTATATGATTACAGTAGAAAAAATTATATATATATATATATAAACTAATATTATTTGATCCAACTAATACGAACCTATTTGTTTTAAAGTTTAAGAGAATTTCTACGAGGTTAGAGCTCTTCTAAGAGATAATTAGGTTAGTAACAAAGAACTTCTGAATATTTTAAATATCCAAACGCCCTCTACAAGACGAACTCTGCCAGACATGCTATTTCTATTTGAAATAATGAATGGCATCGTTCGGTCTGAATTGCTGCTTTCAGAGCTCAACTTTTGCATAACTATTCGCGTAATAGCAACATATTAACGTATTAAACATCATGGCTAGAAATTGTCAAACGTTCTATATTTGTCAGAACTGTATCGGAATATCACAAGAGATGTGAAATTTCCAAGAAAAAATATGTGAATCTCTTTGATATATTTTTTAATTTGAAAATAATGTTGATTTTATGATTGTTGAGAAACGATGTGTACATTTTCAGTGTAAATGGCAGTATTGCTATATACGAAACCTTGTGTCAAATAAATGAACTGCATTTATAGGCCGTATATGGCAAAGGTTAATGAATTTGATATTACGAAGTACTTAAAGCTTAAATTACTGATTGGTAGTCGGTTAGTATTAGAATTTTATTTGAATTTCTTAATTTTTTAAACAAGCTTTGTAATCAAACCCTGCGCACAATTCCTATTAAATTACGATCAACCATGGTTACATTCGCTGAACCCTTATCTTCTTGAGTTCATTTACAGTTCTCACACTGGAATAATATTTAAAAATTGCTAGACGAAAACTTCAACGTTCAGACGCAACCAGAAAAAAAGTCAAAATGGAGAGCGACTATTGGATTGGAGAGAAACCACGAAACTGGAATCCAAGTACAATAATCACGCGCCACAAGTACTTCGACCATGGTGGCTGCAGTTAAGATGATTTAATTCGGGCGCATTCTTCCACCGCTAAGCTAGTATTAGCGACTTTTTCTCCCCAATGATTGGATACAGCATCGAATAACTTTACAAAGATATTACATGGTGTCTACCTGTGACTTGAAATTCCCTGGGTTTCTAAGGTTTTCCATGATATTTTTTTCCAAACTTCCTGAGATTTTTGTATAATGGAACATGTAATGTGCAATGACATTTTTTTAAAATCCCACATCCACCCAGTCAAAGCATCTTCTACATTATTGGCTTTTCACAAGTGAATAAAAAAAAACAAATCCTTTAAATCAGAGGCTTTTAACACATGAAAAAAGTCCGGTCAGCAGAGGAAATCGAACCCACGACCTCCGCCCTGCCGGGGCAGTGTTCTTACTAACTTGTGCTTCATAAATTTCGCTGACTTTCCTCCATAAATTATAGATTTCCCTGCGTTTTCCAGATTTATAAAATTCCCTAAGTATTTCAGATTTTCTAGGGTGGTAGAAACCCTGTATTACGCTATATGTACATCAATACTCCAATTCCAAGCCCGGAAGCACAATCTAGTAACAAACGTTGCAATTATAACGTATGGAACATCAATTTTCCACATGGTGCAACTTATACAGAAGTGCATATTTGTTTATGGCTTTTAGGCAACAATAGCTCTGTCCGGGTAGCGGAGGGGAGATGCTCGGAGAACGCCAGGACCTACCGTCCCTGCACTTACTTGGAGTAACAGGAAAAAAAACCCTGTGGGAAAATCTCAGAAGACCGGTCGCTGTGATCGTTCCTAGAACCGCCCGATTGCTTGGCCAAAGAAACTAACTGAGCTACGGCCGCTGTGCTTACGCAAGTTTGACTCAGGCCCGGCAATGATCGATGTCTAACAATTCTTACTTTCGCATTTCAATCTCCTATACTCCTTATGCTGCTCACTGGATCTACCTTTTCATCTTACAACTTCCTTCACTCTCTCAGGTGATTCATACTGAGAACTAACGGCAACTACAGGGTAGGTAACCTGGTGGTGGTTTATATATATATATAGGGCCTTTTCATCTCAAATCGGGCAAAATCACGAAAAAGTTGTCAGGTGACCATGAGCAATATCGTTCAAAAAAATATATGTGAAAGGCCCATGTGTGTAATGAACATTCCCAAGATATTTCAGAAAAATATCCAATGGGGGCAATGATATCCACATTCCAAGATGGCGTCGCGCCCCGAAAATGACACCAATGAAAATACAAGAAATCAGCCATAACTCAGGAACCGTTACAGATACAGCAATGATTTTTGCACCGTTGCAAAGCTAATTAAATCTACATATAGTTGTGGGAAGCACGTTGCAGTACAGCGAAAGGAATTGTGGGAATTAAGGAAAAAGGCGGGGAAAAAATGCAATTTTCAAAAATCAATAACTCAAAAACCCCACCCTCAATTTTTTTAAAAAATCGCGGAAATATCCAGGAAAGGGTACACTATGAAATAAAAACGTAAAAAACGGTAGTATTTTGGTAGTATTTTTACTATGAGCAATAATGGAAGATGATAGAACATGGT
>JAGDQP010030765.1:0-22385 GCA_022664845.1 Lepisma saccharinum | reverse complement strand
CCTCTCTCATTGCTAATAAATAAGCCAAACGCTCGTTGACTGTCTTTAATTATCACCCCTGTCCAATATGCAACCACGCATTATTTTATACAAATGGTAATAACATCAATTCTCGTTGAGATATCGATGTGCCGGCAATGAATTATTGTTACCTGTTGACAACTCATCCCATTTGTGGTCCTTTCGACCCATCTTTACTTGGAAGACTTTCTGGGAATCCCCTACTTCCTTTGGGGAATCCCTTGCGCCCTGCTTGTAGCACTTTTCAATATGCATTTTTGGATAGCCCGGGTGTGACTTCCTCTAATTTACTCTCAACCGCCTACTCTCCGATTTCTCGTCTTCGCAATAATCCGCTCTGAAGTTAATTTTCCCACGCTTTCGGCTGGCTGTAGCTCCGTAACGCCTCGGAATTTCCCCCCTGTTGTCTGGGATTTTTTTCTTTATTTTTCACTGTACTATCACCTCCCGAAGTTTGTCGGTCCGTAACCTTACCACCCTGTATATATAAATATACACTTTCATATCGTACCGATATCAATAGGTATATTTTCTTCGAAATCTGCCTAAAAATCACCGCTAGAGTAGTGAATAGTGCAATCTATTGTCACACCACTGGAAAACATTTCAATGTTAGAACATCAGGCATTCCACAGAAGACAAAACGTTTGTCTAAATAGGGCCCAAACCAGTGGCGCCCTTTTCCAGGTAACAATGCATTTTTGGCCCCTCCCAAAATTACACTGATAAACAATGAAAATACTTTCATTTTTTTTTTTTTTCAGATATCCTGACTGTATTTGGGTCTGCTAAAGTCGAAAATGACATTTAAAAAGTGTCATCAAGTACCATTTTGTCTCAAATTGTACACATGTATAGTAGGAGGATAAAATACCTATGGGTGTGTCAAGTTTTGTAGTCCACAACAATGATGAATTTCGTGCAATTACCCGCTCCCAATGGGTTTGACAATATATACTGACTAAACCGTAAATAAATAAATAAAATTAAACCGACATAAAACACAATGAAAAGTAAA
The DNA here is from genome assembly GCA_022664845.1 of Lepisma saccharinum. Taxonomy (NCBI): domain Eukaryota; kingdom Metazoa; phylum Arthropoda; class Insecta; order Zygentoma; family Lepismatidae; genus Lepisma; species Lepisma saccharinum. The sequence goes on along the minus strand of JAGDQP010030765.1, from coordinate 21,346 downwards.
AAAAAAATAATATACTTTTTTTCAATTTCGATCCTTTGTAGGAGTTCGGAACCAAATTCATAATTAAAACGACTACCTGTAACATGCTATGCAATGTAGATCAGTGAGTTTTAATTGCCTGTTATAGTAATTAATTTGGCGCCGACCTCACACAAAAAAAAATCGAAAATGAGAAAAAGATTTTATGAAATGTTTTTTATTTTATTTATAGTGCGTTTTTACAACGAGCGTTTACCTTCGTCTTCTGTAAATATTTTATATCTAAATATCCTTTCGCTTTCATATTTGTATCCGCTCAACAATAATGCTGCATTACGTCTGCATGAAGTTATAATTGGATCGCTGAGAAACCATGTGCGGTCGGTGCCTGTCCAACGTTGACTAGACTTATCATAACAGTGATTCTCAAAGGGTGTGCACGGTCACACTCGTATACCGCGAAATTGCTTGCCTGTCCCGTGCTGCGCTACGAGAACGCAAAAATATTTTGATTAAAATGATAAAGGAAAAGTGAAATAGAAATTTAATATTTTTAACAACGTTAGTTATTAATACACGAGGCATGTGAGTAACTCATGGCAATTGTTAAAATTATGGAATCAATAGTTCATTTTTATAGTTTAATACCGGCTAGTTTATTTTGAAACTTAGTCTGGCATGAAACATGAAACATGGCCCTCCCAGAACCATCACAGTTCGTATTCCAGTTGGGTTCTTAAACGTATTGTATGGAACTTCCTTAGCATGTATAAGTACTAATTTTGCATTCCTTGTACTGAGCCAATTGCTGTATAAGTTTCTATTCTCTGCTTTTCTTTTTAGCTCATTGCTTGTTAGTGGTTCTTGGTTCAGACTCCTTTGTTTTCTGGTTGGTTCGTGTCTACACGTCTCTTGTGCTCGACAGCACCAATGTGGCTGCATTCTGGTGTTTATTATTATTATTAATCATTGTATAAGTATTCAATTTAGTGCTTTGTTTGTAGTTGAATCATTGTTAACGTCTAAAGTAAGTCAGTCGATTTTTAAGGATTGGAACTACCAATTTTATTGTGAAATGGATTCCAAACCTCCGTTTCATGAACCTCTACGAGGATTGAGCCTGTGACTTTGCGTATAACAGAAGAGCGCGATTGCCACTCGGCCACCTATACCTGGTATGTTATTTTGGGGACTTGGTGTTTGTTCGTGTATGAACAATTTGGGCATAAGTGTGTAGAAGATGAGTAGTTTGGTCTGCCTATTCGTTTTTATATCTTTCAGAAGAGGTTCGAAGAGTTGTGTTTCCATTGTTCTGCTTCAGCACATACTGGCTGAAATGTGTGATTCCAAGGTTTTGAAAATGAATGTACACCCCTCAATGTGTACTGTTTTGGTAAACATTTCTAAGCGGCCTATATAATTTTGTAGAGGGTAATGATTTGGTAACTGGGATTCTTGAACTGTTTGGCTACTGCTCATTCCCCCGAATAATATATTCGACTCGATCATCTGTTATTTTTGCTTGGTGCGTAGCACCTGTTCTGTTGAGAGCATTTGCTTCCTTCATAATTAATTTGTTTTAATTTTTGTTTTGGCTTTGTCTCGGTGCCTTGTGAATTTTCTACGCAGTTGTTACGTTTGAGTCCGTGTATAAGCAGCAGCGTAAACCACAGCCGTGTGCTTTTTCAGAACATGTCTTTGAGAATTATTATAATATGAACGTTAGTAGGCCTCCTTTTGTGTTTTCTTTCCTGCGCATTCCTGAATCGTTTGGCTCGGAACGTGGCCGAGTTTTGTTTGTAGAATTGCTACAAGACAGGACAACTTACGTCATCTAAGTCTTATATAGAGAACTCTTGCTTATTTCTTTGTTTTCGCTATTCTTTTTGTTTGGAGTCTTGTCATTTTTGTACTAAGTATAGCAAGTAGTCATTTCTTTTTATCGATATTACCAGTGTACTGCCTAAGCGGTAGGTCCCTTCGGGTCAATTTTAACACTATCATTTTTTGTATTTCTCCGTGGATGTATAGGCTATATATTGGTTGGATTGGATATATATATATACACACACACACACACACACACACATATATATATATATATATATATATATATATATATATATATATATCCAGACTCCCTTGGTGGTGTCTATTCCCCAAAATATCAAATGCATTCCCCCAAACTTTAATATTTTTACTGTCAAAAGTGGATAGAAATCGGGCAAAACTGCACTTACACCCTCCCAATTTTGACTTTAGACCCGCCAAATTGAAAATGCTGGCGAAATCCCTAGCCGAACGATATATCTTAATAAGGTTTTTCCTAAATGTTCTTGCCCCTCCCTCAAGCAAAAACTGAAATGACGTCACTGTTCCATGCGAATGAGTGCTGACAACACTAAGTTCCCGATGTTTTCCGGAAACGATTACAGGCCACTCCGACGAAGCTTAAGTACCTCTACAACATATCAAAAGATAATTGAGGTCATCTCCTACCCATTCTCCAGAAATTGCAAAATACTGTCGTCTCCCATATACTTTAATGTTAATTTCAAGTGCCGAAAAAAGTACCTTGTCGACAAAGTATATCATTTTATTCACAACAAAGCCGGCTTTCATTTCCTAGATCTTTCAATCGGTCGCGTTTTAGGCACTAACCCACTGAAAACTTGATATAGGCCTACAGTATGAATGGACCCATAGTACAGCCTTGTTTCTCACAATCCGATAAGGAACTGAAGCATCATGGTGCACAAATGTGGAATAGTGAGGTGGTTCTGCATTTTGGCGCAAATGGGCAACGTGACCACCATCTTGAAATCCACCATATTGGATGAAGTTTAATCACTAACGGAATTAGAATTTTGCATCCCCACTGCAAGGTTCTTTTTAGGGCCCTTGTTCTAGAGCCCTGCTGACGGCATCTCCTACATGTAATTTCAGGAAATTCTTGCTGCATGTAAAAGCCAAAAACGAACTATGCAGAACTGTGTTGCCAGATTTCCAAAACGGAGCAACTGCGTGAAACATTTCGAAGCCATAAAAATTCCTTCCGTTTACCAACTCTGAGAAAGTTTTTAAAATCAAACTTCGAGGCGACTTTTCTAGAAATGTTTGCTGGATTTGGCACTAACTCAATGTTCACCTATTTATATGTCGCCTGTAGCCCCACCCTTCGCAGCCCGGGGTCTCTCGACATTGTAAATACGGTGCTGAAGTCATTTTTTTTTTCAAGTGGCCGGTGGGTCGTGTGTCATATCTATCAACATGAAAATGTTCTCAGAAAGCTATTCCATGTGTAAGATTAGACCTAAGTGTTAAGGTGTCGGAGTTAAGGGCCTGCTGCATAAATGAACGCATGTATGTCTACTGCAAATTTTCAGTGAAGATAGCTCCGACACCGTGTTTTCTGTGTTTTGTGAATGTGTTTTCTGTGAATATTCCCCTATTGTTTGACATGTGACACGACCAACTTGCTATTTGAAAAAAAATACCTCCATCCAATACGGCGGATTTCAAGATGGCGCCCACGTTGATCATCTCCAAAATGTAGCCTTTTCCACCATCCCATGATGCTTCATTTCCTTGACGGTTTAGTGAACTACAAAGCTATACTGCGACTTTTGACTCACCCTGTTGTTACAAATATCCATCATTCCGATTATAACAAAATGATGTTTAATGGCGACAAACATAGGCCATTTTTAAACTCAGAACCCCAGGAAACAATATATTTCGTACCTATTTTTAAAAATTAAAAAAGTTTTTTGTGAACCTTTATTTCACACCAGTGTTATCTTAGTAGAGGGACAGAGTTCCAATTCCTCCCGCTCTCCCCTAAAAATGTGTATCAAGTTCTTTATGCTAATTTTCCTGTTAACATATGGAAGTTTTCAATAAACTTGCAAACACTTACATTCCTGATTTAAAAAAATATATAGGAAAATTTGTAGGGCGAAAACAGAAGAGAGTCCTTTGAAAATTAACTCATTTTAAAAACTACAGTACACGAAAACTATGAATGAAAAGAGAACATTTTTATTCTCGAATTTTGCCAAATAATAATAGTAACACGATAGTAGTGATGAGCAAAAGCTAGACCAAGACCAAGACCGTAGCGGTCTTGGTCTTGGTATTGCATCAGTATCCCTGGTCTGGGTCTTGCTCGCCCAGTCTTGGTCTTGCATGCAGTCTTGCAAGTCTTGCTTGAAAAAAAATATACGTTTCATACGTAAATTTTACATCGGATATAGGGAATAGTAAAAGCTATGCGTATCATTGCCTGCCTTAATGCGTCAATAGTAACGGAAATATGTTTTAATGTATTGTTTATCTTCATGTAAGTGTACAGAATAGAACTACCGAAGTTTAATTTCGCTTTAATTTGAACAACATCACTAACATTTCATTATTTTACTTTTAGTTTACTTGCTGTTCTAACTGTAAAAAGTAGAAACACGAAATGGATGAAAGTTACTTAGCTTTATGGAGTAATAAAAGTCAAAAATTAGCGTTTTGTTGTATTTACTCTTAAATGTGGATATAGTGTAAGCCTTTTAGTGGAAAGATTGGTAAAATTAACTCCATTTTAAAGTTAAACATTTTCTTTGTAATAGCTTTACGTTAAATGAAAATGGTTTGAAACTGGCCAAACTGATTTGTCCGTAATCGTTTCATTGTTGTTATGCCTATAACAATGAAGCTCTTTCATCAATGAAGAACAAAGGAAATGAAAAATCGGCACGGATAGAACTCTTGAATTACTTATGAACTTTCTTCCCTGAAAGTTTGAACTCTCTAGGATTGAATTTGTAGGGGCAGCATTGAAATTTCGTGCAACGATAAAAATACATGAGACATATACAGAGATAGAGCTTCCATCTCTTGTCGGAGATCTTGGCTTTGCATGGCCCTTAACAGAAACTTTTTCCTTCTATTGTAAGTGACTACAGTAACAGCGAAATGATTCTCAGATCCACTCACATGGTTTGCACAACTGGGAACACCTTCGCTCCAGCGGTATTTTTACAGAAGCCAAAGAAATTCAAGTGAAGGATATAATGATTTCCCCTTCCTTTCCACGTTTTAAAAATATTCAAATAGTGCGTGTGCAAGGCTCTTGCAGACTGGTCTTGGTCTTGCAAGTATGGTCTTGGTCTTGTATCCCTTGGTCTTGGTCGTCTTGGTCTTGCATCGGTATCCCTGGTCTTGGTCTTGCATGCAAGACCAAGACTCTTTCGCTCATCACTACACGATAGTCTCCGCGAGAGAGAATTTTCACTCACCCTGTTCATTCTGCGTCTGTGCTTTATAGAAATGAAAAATTAAGACAATTTACCTAATTTTTTCAAGGAATCCCTGGTTTCTTCAGCAAATTCTCCGAATACTGCATTTTCCTCCTTCACCAATTGTTGTAGCTTAACTAGTGTTTCCTCAAAGTCTTCCAAAGACATTAAAATCTTCAAGACAACAGAAGAGAGAAGAATTAATGCATGTTAGTTCATACAAATATAAGGCAATTTATTATTATTATTATTATTCATGATATGCGTACTTAGTATACGAAGATGGAACACGCTCCTTTAAAAAAATATAAAAAATGCATGGTTTCAAAGCTAGAGGCGCCCCAAGTTAAAGTGTCATAATCACAAGTGATGTCATACGTGGACAATGATGAAAGCTGTGTCAGTTTAGCAAATCACGAACCAAGTAGTACCCAACGTATGTACTTGAGCAAATTGTATGTTTAAGGAGTGTAGGTGAGAGAAGATTCATATATTATTCGCTTATAGCGCGAAGCCATTTTCAACCCAGTGAATTGTTTTGTCGGAAGGTAATCCCCTCTAAAACGCACTTCTCGATTACAAAGGTTGCTCATGTACACTTCTTGGCTACAACTTCAACTGTGATTTGCTGAACTGAGACGACTTACGTCATTATTTGTCGAAATATTACGTTGTTTGTAACGATATCTCGCTAAGTTTGAACGCCTGAAGTCCGAAACTATATAGTTTTCAAACTTTTCTTCAAACAAGCTTTCTTTTCTTCTTTTGATGTGAATAATCTCCTACTAATGTTTGTGTAGTTATTTCGGGAACATACAGTATATCCCCCAAACTTTGTAACATCCATAAGAGATAGAAAACGCTGTATCGCCGTTATTAGGAACTGAACTCTGGATCAAGCACAGTGTGAACAAGTAAAGAACGATAGTTATTCTGTAGTCAGTGAATGTAGAAGCTTATTTCACTTCAGCAATTACACTTAGGTTACTCAACTGTTATGTTTCATTTATTTATAGTTTGCTTTCTGTCGTTCACAACATAAAGACAATATTAAACTACGAAAACAGTCATTATCTAATAAGAATTACATAAGTTATTTTTATATCTGCAGAAGACGACACTCATGAACTTTCTTCATATCAAACACATTACGAATAAAACATTTAAAAGGCAAACAACATTGGTTATATACAGAAAAACACACGGATCAAGAATGTATTTCTCAAGGTCTATTAACTCAAATAACGACCACTTGACAAATAAATGTCTTTAGAGAGAGAAAGAGAGAAAAAGGCAGCCACAACTGGTAGCGTAATTAGGCCTTTGGGTGAGTGGGACATCCCAATGCGATATCGTCAGGTATAGGTCAACCTCAACTCATGAACGAAAGCGTCTACGAGTTTGCATAATAATCAATCGAAACGACTTTCACTGACAATGAATGAAAACCTACACGTTCTATTACATCTCTTGCTGAGTCTTCATGCTAGCTGCTGGAGGCTATTTTTAAGTTGTTCGTACGTACAGTCTGTTGGGCTTCTATCAACTCGTATAGTCAGTCGGCTTCTTTAGAAATGAACCGATTCCACATCACCTTCCAAACCAACTTAACGATTCCGAGAAGTAGAACAACAAATTTTACATTTTACAAAATGTTAAACATTTCCTTAAATATATCGATGGTGAAATACCCAATGATGAAACTAGATAGGCCTGTTTGAGAACGCACTAAACAGTCAACATAGAACTGGAAGGAAAATCGAAAGGAAAAACCGAATGTTTAACATAGGGTTTCGAACCCAAAGCATCCCGATTTAAATATAGCTAAAAAAAATCCTTATTACGAGGCACGTCAGTAATGTTAATGTTTGGAATTATCTGTAAATATTAGTGAATGATACTGCTTGAATCCAGTAAAGTAGCGATGTGGGGGTCAGAGGTGAAAATGGTCACTTTTGGTGACCTGGTCCCAAACTTGACCCGATTGACCTGCTGACCCGTTGCAGCTCTGGTAGGGGTGAGAGGGACGGCCTGAGTTATTAGTCATTGTAAGAATTTAATATCTTACCGAGGTTCACACAAGAAACACACTCAATAATAATAATAATAATGCTCTTTATTCACGATGAGATTCAGGCTGTTGATCGACTACCTAACACTTGTTAATAATAACAAATAAGTACCCTACAGCTACACTATATAACAATTACAATGTAATACATTAAGAAAATATGCAGTGTTTCTTTCAGAAGATTTCGTTCGGGGCAGTTCGTGGGGGGGGGGGGGTTCGTGGCTCACGAAAATTACAAATGTACTAAAATATAAAATAACAATGTTACTTAACAATATGTCGTACTTCCTTAGTTAACCTCAACTTAACATGAAAAATATTTATAGAATGTGCTATTATTTCAGTGTACGCATGAGTAATACAAGTGTTGAGACTAATTTTCCCGGGGGTGCGCACCCCCCAAAAGCATGCTTGAAAGATACAGTGACTACCGAGCGGCCGTAGCTGTTGTTAGAGCGTTGACTTAGCAATCGGAAGGTTCCGGGAACGATCCCAAAGGCTGAGTTTTTTCCAGGGTTTTACCTCAGTCACACCAGGCAAATGGCAGATGGAACCTAGTAGCTAGTTGGCCGACTACCTTCCAAGCTTCAACATCATCTCTCCAGTTCTATCCCAGTCTGAGTACGAGCTACCTAAAGGACACAAAGCACCAAAAAAATCGTTTAAGAAGACAACAGTGCGCGTTTGAAAGACTTTCTATTGGTTACTGGCTTAGCGATTCTAATGTAATTTGGTGACATTCTTGGAAGCACATTTAGAGATGAATTGTTGATATTTGCATTCCTCCCTGGGGCAAGACTAAAAGCATCGAAGTGAGTACTGTCCTTAATTTGTCTTTAAATGAAAAGAATTCGATTCTGGTGTATGAAATCTCATACTGGCAGTCTCCTATGAAGTTATGACAATCACTGGCAGTAAAGACGATTTCCACCTCCTCATGCAAAGTTTGCAATTGAACCAGGAAATGCCATGAAGAGGAACTAAATATTCCAACCAAACTCTTGAATCGTTTATTTTAAAAACAACAAGCAACCAGCCTCATTCTGGTTTCGGAAAAGCTGATAAACCAGACTGTACTAATTTCATCACACTAGAGAGTGAGTGGGCTTATATTTAGGCTCATTAAGTTATCTTTCATTAGTTTGTGAGTTGACGCGATGTTGAAATGTACGCTAAATTTAGTCCTCCTTCCTCCTCTTTCCTGTTCAGGAAATCATAGATAAACCTCTGTACATGCCAGTCTTGGTGGTCATGGATAGTTCTGAATTTTGAAAAGCATTGCACTCAAATGGACACAGGCCGAAGTCATAGTTACCAAAATGTCGCGGTGATCCTCAAACGAGGTACCGCGGAACAATAGTCTACTCTACTCTGATCTGACATCGGGAATTTTCATGTCGTGGCCAGTCTTGTTGGTTTGAATTGTTATTAATGTCCTAAATGAGTTTTTGAGCTTGTACATAAAAAATTAACAAATTATTATCTGCGTGGCTATATAGAACGTTTGGTTCAAGATACCTGTCACCTTCTTGTACTGATTCTGTTGGAGTGCGTCCAACACAACAAACAACAAACCCGTAAGAAATGACAATTTCTACTGAAAATAATCGTGTCTTAACAAACGTTATTTACTCAGATAACAGGGTCTCATTATTATTTTATTGTTTAAGAACGGGACATTTCAGTTTTGTTTATTAGACAGGGATTCGAACCAGTCTGTTAAATGGACTCTACCAGTTTTGAAATCAGGACCACATGCGCGGAAAAGGAGCATAAATCGGGGCCTTTGTACTTACCTGATAGCCTTGCCTATAGGCAGGATTTCTGTAGGCGCACCCACCAAAGAAGAAGAGAAAACCTATGAATACGTGTTGACGTTTAGTCAACCCCCACCCTCGCTTCTACCAACACACGGAAGGAAGATAGAGTAAAGAATCCCGGAAAGAGCATCATTAATTCTGGCGTCATAATAAACTAATCTAATCTGATCAATAACCCGCCTCTGCTTTCTCGGCATTACATTTCTCTGAAGCGCGTAGCGCGTTAAAATGTTGAACGGTCGTATAAAATTGCAATAGAGCATTAAGATAGATCAGTAAAAAAGGAAGATGGCCTGCACGGTACTGGAGCCCAGGCGTTATAATGTTGAAAATGTCTATAAAAGTATGATGGCGCATTTATTAATAAGTTATATCAGCCTTTAGGAATGTTCTCTTAACCACATGCCTGGCCACTAATTTAACGCACCTGAACTGAAGAACCCTGTTATAGATCGTGAAATGTATCGTCTCTTCGTCCGGATCGACATCCATATAACAGATGCAAAACGAGAGGGCTGAGAAAACAGATTGCAAAGGGCAGAAGTTTATCTTTCCATTTGTGTAAGCATATTTTGAACACTGTGCTGATTTGAAAACACCTTTTGTTGTTACGTTTCTACAGAATCTCTTGAGCAATTCGCATGACGTTAACAATGTGGAAGCAGATTCATATCACACATGTTTAGTGCGGTATTATTGTGTAAAAGAGAGCAATTGCAACACGGTGTTTATTTCTTCCGTGTAAAGTTGAAGGTGAAGGTTTTTCTCCACTTGCTAATGAAACTCTATTTTCTGGTGCATTTACCGTGTTTAGCAGAGCGTAAAATGGTAAATTACACGTGGAAGTAATGTTCAGTATGTACAAGCAAGAAATTCAAATATATTTGTTTTCGTGAGAAGACTGATCAGTCAGCGTTATTTGTCAATACACTTTCAAACTTTACATTTGTGCAAATTTTAGTCACCTTTCTCAAAGCTATTTGTAGAAGAGCAATGAGCAAATCTACTTATTAAAATATCCATAAATGCAGAGGTACTTAATCAAATAATAATTCACTGCTGAGGAGAAACAATATTTCCTTTGGAATACCAAATAAAGAAATAAAATATACTCCCCCCCCCCCCCGAAATGATGTTTAAACAAATCCTATTGCCAGAAATAACTACATTTTTTATTTCTAGGATTTTGAGCTTTTTACAACTATTTTGGCCACAAACATATGCATACAGTATATACAGATATTATACGGGGTATCCTAAATGCTACGCAACCTGCTTTTTCATAGATAAGGTGACCATACGTCCCGAATTTTCGGCTTGTGTCACAGTGACCTGAAAAAGAATATTGAAAGTCTCGAATTTAATAAAAATGGGAAATACATATCATTTAATTTGATAGGAACGATTAAGTAAATTTGACAGATTTTGTATATGTGTGTTTTTAACAGAAATGTGTTGATAACGGTTGATTTATTTTAATTTAAAGATTTTTTGAGTCAAAACAATAATATTCATAGGATTGTACCAATTATTCTGTCTTTGAACTTGTAAAATGCAATTAGACTATTGTTAGCGATCAAGTTAATACTCATTCTAAAGATGATGCTAATTCTCTTTTATTTTCAAAGTCGTACTAGTTTTCACTAAAACACAATTTTAATGTAAACTTTATAGCCTGAATAAAAGCTTTTTCTTGGGTTAACCCTCAAATTAACAAAGGTAAGGGGGCAGGGGTCCATTAGATCCCATAAGACCTGTCCCGAATTTTGGTTGAGAAATTATGGTCACCATATTCACCAGTGGCGGCTCGTGGTCAGCACTTCAGGTGGTGCACAAATTGTTACAGCGTCTTTTGTATTTATTATTATCAGTAGTATTATTGGTGGTGGTAGTTATATTATTATTATAAAGAACAATAATACGCTCTAGTCAACACAAAAGTATTGTAATTTGTAATATTATGAAACTAACAAAGAATTTCGTTGAGCTTGGATACGGCTTCCTTGATGGAAATTATTAAGTAAAATAAGGGACTGAATATTAATCTACTTTGTAGAATAGCAAGAAATAAAACATTTCCAGTTTCCGCAATCCTGTGGTTACGTTCACAGACTCTGGATCTGCATCTGCATTGGGGGCAGACAGATTCGAGTCGTACTGCTATGTTACTGACTGATGTTTTCCACGGTTTTTTAAGCTTTACTAGGAGAATATAGGCATAGCACCTGGACAATGGACCTTCTTCCCTCTTCATGAAAGAACACTCGCTAAAGGATGTAATTCCCCAGACATATGTCATGCTTAGGTCATAGCTGACGCACTGTCTGTCTGATCCATAAATGTAAGTTTAAAAAAGTTAGGAACTTTGAGAATATTGGAGAAAATTTTTAAAAATTATCGGAAAACTTATGAGGGGAAGCAGAAGTTTAATAGCACGTTTAATCTATTGAGGAATATTTCCTGTCGAGGAGGAGGAGCCAAATCAACTATGCTCATTCTTATAATCATATCAGAAGCAAGTGCAATAGCAATTTTCGCCAGATGAGAAGGTTCATATGCAATAGCAGTACATCGCTGTGGGTTATGTCCGTCCCAAAAATATTTTAAAGCCGTGACTCAACGTGGGATCGAACTCATGGGTCCGTCATTCCGAGGTATCCCCACTCACGCAGGCTAATGCTGGGATACCAATTGAATTAAGAACATAATCAGTACTTAACCCGTTCCTTTCTCCTTGAGATGAACTGTAGCCTTAAGATGCTCCCGTGAAACATGTCCTTATTCTTCGTAGAATCCTGTGATACACTACAAACATGGTGCTATTGAGTTGAATCCATTTACCTGGTATCTATGGCTCAGGGCTGTGTAGGTTAGGGGAAAGGATGCGGGAAGTGGTCGGCCTGGTCCAAGGTTTAAGATATGATCTCGGCATTTGCCTGGTGTGACGGAAAAACCCTGGAAAAACCTCAGTCGGTCGGGTGCTGGATCGAACCAACGACCTCCCGAAAGTGAAGCTGGCTGCTCGGTGAGTGCTATTGCATGTTTTGGTTACCTTTTCATCCAAGAGGCATGATTTGTTTTCCTGGTTTTGGAAACATGTAAAATTGAATATTATATATCGTGGAGCTAGGGTGCAATGGGATTGCGCACACTTTTCCGGTTTTATCAGTTGTATATGATTAGCAGCCGACAAGCGGTCATAATTTACAGGATTGCGCAGAAAAAAATCGAGATTGTGCGGAATTCGGGATCTAAAGTGTGCGCAATTCCGTTGTACCCTGGAGCTATCATACGTACCTAAGTGAGTTACGTACTACTTGAACATGCACTGGATTGGACTGAGAGAATTTGGATAAGCTTTAAGCAGGATAGCCGGCAGGGTGATTTAAAGTTAGGTTACGCTTCAGAATAGTAAAAGGGCGAAAGAATCAAGTATTATTACTCTTATTTTTGCGTATTATTCCAGAGAAATGATTTTAAAAAGCACTTTTGATAACAGATATTTTATCATAGACTTTCCAACTTAAAGGTATATTTAATTTAAATATCAAAAACCGCTGTTTTTACATTGAAATTAACCTCAAGAGAAGCAAAATAATTGCGAGAAAGTATTTCTAAAGTGGGAAGTGGAAACACTATCCACACTGACAAGGGTGCAGGAATTTCACACGCGGGAAACTGTGTGTGTACGCTATCTAGTCCACTTCGGTTGCCTAAAATGTGCTAACATATTAAGGGCCGGTCTCTCCAACGTCGATTAAATATAGCTTAACCATCCGATAACTAACCGTGCGTTAAATTTTTAACCACCCGTTAAAATTATTCCATTTCACCAACGCTAACATTACAAATTTAACAAACCGTTTACAATCGGACCGTTAAGTGAAGAAACCACCTGATTTCTAAATTTCTCATAAGCTAAACGAATTCTGATTGGTAGACTGAAAAGTTGTGTACACCTGACAAATGAATCTCGCAATCCGCAAGCAATAGGTCGCTGGCACTTGTTCGTGTGTGTTTGTTTTTTTATACATGTGTGTGTATGTGTATGTATTCAAATGATCTCCAAATAAATGCCAATAAAATAATATTATAATCCGTAAACAAGGCAAGAATATTATCCTCTCTCGACTTACGGAAGCAAGTTTCAGTATATATATATCTTTTCGACACACTAGAGGAATAGAAACAGATGAGTTGAAAAATGTTTCTTATGTATGAATATGTTAATACAGATTGTTTCTACTTTCGTTTACATAGCTAATTGCAGTGCTCAAAAGGTTGAAGCCCTTCATTCTTATAAATACAGACAGGATTAGCCAGTTTTCATCTATTTCATGGATGTAATACTTTGTTAGCTACTTCTGTTGTGTGGCGTTAAATGTAGTTCCAATGTTGTTATTTTCATAATTTCGGATGCATGCAAGTATAATGAAATAAAGTCAAGCAACGGGGTGGCTCATGGATCAAGTTCAGTTTAGGTCACCCAGCTACTGAGCAATACGTACGCTTTATAACACTCATTCCCTTGCAAATGATTTACTTAGACACTTCTGTAAATACCTAGCGGTAGACAACAACCCAAATTCAATTTCGAGAAGCTATACTTAATAATAATTTACATAAATTCGTAATCGATTTACTTTACACACAGGTATGGTACCATATGGGGAATATCAGTGGCCTCATTTCGTGTGATGAATATCACGTATTTGCTACATAATTAATGGAAAGATATCGAGGGGCGCTAGAAAGCGTAGATAGGTTAGGTAAAGCCAGGGTAATTATTTTATTATTATACTTGAAGCACATCACATTTAACAGGCCATCCTTGTGTTCAGCTCCAACGCGGAAGTGGCTAATTAATTGCACGTACTTGTTGCAATTTCAGTCTCATACTTTCATGGCCTAAACCTTTCTCCTGTGAATTTTACATTTTTGGCTTACCTAAATTGAACTTAACCCGGGGCTGGGACACATTATTGAAGGGTGTATGCGTGTTCTTGCACTCACATCATCCTTACTCCATATTGTTCGTTGCACGGACCCGAAATAATGTCAATATCAATTGCAAGTACATTCAGCGCCGCATAACAGAAGTAGCTAAAAGTAAGAAATACTTAATATGAACAGGAATGATTTATTGGCAATAGTTAAAGGAGATATACTCGACGGAAAAGCATTCTTTATGTGTAGTATGAAGAAGTCTTATCGTTATGCTAACTTTTTCTGTTTCCATGTGAACATTTATAATACACGATCGGTAATGTTCACAATACTTTATTTTTCACTCCACATCATTTCCCCTCCCAAAATATCTTAAATCGACGTTTCTGGCATGTACTAACACTCTCCGAAACAGTTTTGTAAACTATATACAGACACGTATTGGAGAAAAGTATTCTCCTGAAATTATTTAAAAGGAATTATGTTAATCGTTAAGACGACGTGTACAAATGAGTAGTAAAGCGACTTCGTGCGGGTTTTTCTTTTTACAAGATTGCCTTTCTTTTGTACGATATATATTAAAAACGATGATCAAGTGCGTAATTTATACCTTAGACCTAAATACGTAGCGCACACGTCTACTTTTCCTGTAAAACCATTCTTTAGAGCGCGTCTTCTTAAGCATAACCATATAGGCCCCTAACATACTCGAACATCATATTTACATTGTCCGCAAAGCAGGCAACATTTTTTTATAGGTTTTTGATTTTTAATACTATTGAAATACATTGTGCTAAGTTGTATATTTCATCAAGCAATTCTGTGTTTATGCTTTCCATTTCTTGTTTCCTGTTTTCAAACTTTCGAGATACACAATCACTATCGGACCGTTAAATATTTAATCGACGAAAATCTTATGATTAAAGTTAACGACAGATTTAACAAACCGTTAGCGTTAACCGATGTTGATGAAATGGTCATTTCTCCTAATCAGACGTTAAATGTGCTTAACGGGTTGTTAAATCTTTAACCAGCGTTGGTGAAACCGGCCGTTAGTCTTATGGAGACAACGATCTTCCCTGTACCCTCTTGTACCCCTCCACCCCCTGAGAAGCCTAAAAGTTCACTTTACACCCTCATCGTGCTCGGTTAACCTGAAGGAAAGAGAAAGCATAACGAGCTGCTGCTTGTGATCGGCCAGAGCTACGTGCGCGCGAATTCACTCTCTCTTTGTCTCTCTCTCTCTCTCTCTCTCTCTCTCTCTCTCTCTCTGTGTGTGTGTGTGTGTGTTATGTGAGCGTTCAGTGAGTTAAAGAATGATAAGAATAAGAAGCAAGATAGTTTGTGACATATTTCAAGAATAAAAATATTGTAGGGTAGTTTGCACAACCGGACAAACTTAAATACAAGAACCGCCGCTGATATTCACAGCGCGCAACTATAAAACTAAAATACACACATACACTGTTCTTGTACTGAAAATAGCCCTGTATATATAGTCTTACACAAAGCCCATTTATACAACTGATTGCAATATTTCTCGGTTTCCCTAGAAAGCCTGTATCGTTCTCCGCTAACAGTCTTGCCAGTCAAGTTTCTTCGATAAGCAGAGCAGGCTTCCTATTGACACTGAAGGCTAATTCACACATAGGGTACCGTGCTGCTACTGCTTTCTTCACCAGTTCCAAAGATGGATTGCAAGAAGGAAGATGTCATTGCTTGTAGTGCGTATATTCTTAAGGAAGATAAAAAGAAAGAGCGGAGATGCTGGGTTCATAACTTGTGGAGAGCAAGAGAAGAGGGGAGAATCCCACACTATTTTTGCGAGACTTAAACATTCGTGCTCTTGCACCAGCATTATCAATTGCTCTTCATTCAATTTTGACACAGTCTCGCTCAACAACAAATTCAACCACAGCCTCTCAAATTTCGTTTATGATCCATTTCGTGTCGCTTCGTGTACTCCGAGGAAAGCCGAACGCGGCCGTCAAACCGCAACCAGGATGGTTTCTTTTCAAGACGGCACTGTCGGGGCATGGCACGTCATGTGAGAACCACGGCACGGGCAGGGCACGGCATCATATGTATGAATTAGCCTTGAGAAGTGTTCCAACAGTTACATAAACGGGTTTTCTTGAGTTTCCATGACTTAAACGTACTTCGACAATGTCCTTTTGTACTCGGAGTGTATCCGGGTGTTGAGGACCAAGCCTCTCTCTGAAAATCTGTTCCACTTTCTCCAGCGTGGTGAGAAGAAATAATTCCTGGGGATCCTCTAGATTCATTGAAGCTCTGACTAATACGTGCTTTGCTCGTGCTACTTCCACACTGTCTTCATCATACCTGCAATAAATTGCAACAAAATCTTATATATGAATCTTATATAGGTCTACCGTTCCATAGGGATACAATGACAGTTTCTTTCTTGAGTACATGTTGGTGCACAGTGAAGGCGACCTGTTAGAAGTAGGTGGACAATGAAGTCCCCTGGACTTCTGAGGAGGGATTACAAGATTAATCAGAAAGTTTCATAACTAAAAGTATATGTTCTTGCCATAGAGTTATACAATCTCCACTGGATACAGAGCTGGCACCACAGTCTACGTGTTTTTTTAACTCTCAACGCGGCGCAGTGCCGCATCTAGAAATTTTCCTATCGGGGGCAAAATTAAATTTTGCCTCCCTTTCCACGCCTTTTCCATCGTTTTTTAGCCAAACAACACGACCGGCCGTCACGACGGCCACAACATTGTCTCGCATCACGTAGTGTACTTTTGTTATTTCTTCTGGAGCCTGTCGTGGCATCGCTAGTAGACCTTCCTATCTCAGTTGAATCACGGTTTTGGATTTTAAAGATAAAGGTAGGTTGTATGGATTAATATAAAAAAATGTCTTAGTGCGCCGGTATTCTAATTTTGAACACGTTTAGGTCAATTTCAATTTAACAGGCGACTTTACTTCCCATTTTTTTTAGGAGCTTCTATTTCTTTATTTTTACCTGTTTGTCATCCCCTAAACATGCCCCTCGGGGCGCTTTCCCCCTTTTGCCCGCCCCAGATCCGGCACTGACGCTGTGCTAGTTAAACATTCATTAGTTTCTCCACTTGTATGGCACAACACAGCGAGCTGTCTGCTGCCTTATATTGTATTTACCACGCACTATCATTTTATGAAAGAAAACAATTGAGAATTCGTATCAAGATACAAACAATTCCTAATTAAATTGATCAATATAAGGTATAATTTAATGTAAACATCACTTATATAAAACGTTCTTGATAAATATGATTTTTGCTCTGAAAGATTTTTTGTTAAATAAAACAATAGGATATTGACACTTAAAGCCATATAACTTATTTTAAAATATTATACAACATTAGGAATACATCGCAAGTGACAAATATTACACACGCAAATTGCTGATACTGTAATTGTATACAACCAACTGTTTACTTGCATAAATTTACAAAGAAAATTATAAAATGGAAAATAGGGTAAGGGCACCGGTCGTCGGACATACACTAGTAGTCGACAATTTTCACATAAATATCATTGAAACAAGACGTATCTCATTAAAACAATGTGTATAAAAAATATCTAGTTTTCGGACAGTTTTTGATATTAAAGTTCTACCAGCTATCGAAAGTGACATTATATAGACCACCGAAAACAAAAAAATCTGGCTCCACTGGTTTGCTTAGGTTGATTGAATTGTTATTAACGTCCTAAACGAGCTGGTAAGCTACGGGACCTACAGTTTAACGTGGGCTCCGAGCCACTTGTGTCCCCACCGGGAATCGAACCCGGGATCCCTTATAAGAAGGAAGCGAGCGTTACCACTGATCCACTCGGGACACCTGGTTAGCTTAGAAGATGCCGGAAATGTTATCTGAGAATGAAATAGAGTGGTCTTTAAATGTATGGTAAAAGTCTTTGTCTTAACTACCGGTATTAAAAAACGACATTGTTTTTGCCAGCTTTTAAAATGTTCTGTTTTAACTGTATATTATAAACAATACGAATACGACTTTAGGTATATATAATTCACGTCTTTTTATTGCTGACCAGGGGTGACCGATAAGAAGTGTTTCTTATCTAGTTTTTGTTCTAAGTAGTATAATCAAGGCGTCCCTTGTTCCATTCCAGGCAGGGAAACAAGTGGTTCGGAACCCACGTTAAACTGTAGCTCCCATCCTTAGGACGTCATGTTCATGCGATGGAAGGGAATGGAGAATCACCCTCGGTTCACCTAGCTCTGGGACCTTCAGGTCAAGACCTGTATTCGGGCAGAACCCATCATCACCATCATTATTCTTAATAATCTAACAAGTCTTTTCAACAACTCATTACTTACAAAGGCGCGTAGCTCAGTTGCAGCCAATCAGGGTAGTCGAGCGGTTAAACGTGCTTGTCTTTCGACTACAAGATCGTGGGTTCGAATGTTTGTGTGTATGATTTTAACTTAGATTTAAGAGAGAAGAAGTTCCACAAAGTTTAACAAGGTATAACAAGTTGAACAAGTGAAGCCCGCTTAGGGCGAATCAAGTTTTTAAAAAAGTGGTAGAGCGTTGGCGTAGCATGCTGGAGGTCATGGGATCGATTCCAGCGGCCGACCATCCTCACTGAGGTTTTTCGTCAGCCACACCAGGCAAATGCCAGTATGACACCTTCAACATCTTCCCGAATACTTTCCCTTCCCCTATCGCGGCCTGAGCCTTAGGTGCGTAAAGGTCATACATAAAATTCAACAGCACATTATGGGCTTAGAACTATTTAAATTTTAAATAGACAGATATAATTATAATTTTTTTCTACACGAATATAACCACTTTATTTCCAATAGGCCTAAATGTAAATGATCCAGTATTTATGAATGTAAGAGTACTTATTTTTTTATTGATGTTTCTATTCCTTTTGAGGGACAGTTTTATAACTATGTATCTAACACGATGAAATATCATTGTATCAAATAATTCTAATCAAAGATGTGCGTTTTCTTTTATATTTCTAGCACAAACATAAACTGCACGAAGCATCGTCTTACCTAATGAAATATTTTTCACGGAATAATATTAAATGATGATTTATTTATGAAACGACACATTACTTCCTTTCTTAAATCTCTTAATACAGATAAAGCTGCACAGGAGACCGGCGTCTACTTCTCAAATACAAACTACTATAACAAACTATGCCAAAGATGGAAGCATAATAGGTCACAATCAAGCCCCTAACATCACGTAGCCACGAACGTGTGAAACCACTCCCAAATTGGACGTTGCGCAGTACGCCATATTTGGGGCAAGAAAGCATAAAGATAATGGTCATTAGCATGGAAGCTTATAGGAAAGTTTCGTTAAAGAAGAAAAGAACATTGATGAAATGAAAATGAATGATGAAGATGTATTTTCAGTGATAAGATCTATGCCAGATTGAAACAATAACGCAATATAGTTAAAATACGGGTCTAAATATAGACATTTCATTGTCAATAATGTAATTTGCCTGTCAGCCACATGATAGTACGTACAGAACCTTTCTCATGCAAATTTTTGTAGTATTGAAATTTCTTTGGCCTTTCGGCATCTCAGGCCGAGAAAGGATGGGGGAGTGAATGTTGGAAGTTAGTTGTCCAGGCTGAATGCGAAACGGCTAAGAAATGGTAGGAGGAAGCTTGTAAACACACACAATCAATGTGTCTTACCTGTGATGATGTACGGCTGTGAAACTTGGACATTGAATGCGCAAACGACTCAAAGATTAAGAGTCACACAAAGAAAAATGGAGAGATGCATGCTAGAAATAACCAAGAGGGACAGGAAGACAAGTGAACGGATTCGCGCACAAACAAAAGTAGAGGATGTAATCAAGACTGCGAAGAAGATAAAGTGGAAATGGGCCGGTCACATAGCTAGACGAACAGATGGAAGGTGGACGACAAATGTACTACATTGGATTCCTAGAGAAAAGAAACGACCGAGAAGACGCCTAAATGTAAGATGGGTAGATGAAATCAAGCGTTTTTCAGGAGCTACATGGATGAGGATAGCAGCAGATATGTGGAAAGAAAAGGGGGAGGCCTTCGTCTAGCAGAATGTTCTTTTAAAGAAATTTCGAAATCAGATACTGCGGTTGTTCCGGAGTTACAGACGTGCGAAGAGAGCACAAAATCGTCACAAATGACGTCTCCAAAAATGCAAATCGTGTGGGTTTTTCAAATCACAATCGAACTTGTATGCAATACAAATAATTATTTGGTATGACATCTTTTTCCCAAATTTTTATTATATAATCTTTGTGTCCCGAGAAGTGAGTGGGAAAATCAATAGGTAAAATGTTGGGGGGGGGGGGGGGATTCCTCAATCAACCCACACTTTCGGACCGTGTGTTCAGGACCTAGCTTTATAGGTACTTTCCCGGCACTCTGGAAAGCATCAGTTACGATAGGCGGGGGCTGGGATTGTTTCCAGGACCTTCCTTATGCTAAGCCAACAATCTACCAACTGAGCTACGGTAATAGGGCTATAGTCGTATGTCCTTTTTAATTAAATGAATTCTGTGGCATCGTGCACGAAACCCTAACTCTAAAAAAAAAATGTACATAGATAATTTCACGAATGCAATGCAAAACATGTCGTACGTTATCCTTCAAATCGTGGTACCTGTGTAAGCAGTTACTGTGCGTCCGAGAAACAAATAACAAATCAGAGCAGACAATGTTATCCTAATGAATGTCCGTGCCAAAACACTTGCTTTTCTCAGAAGGTCCAGTGAGGGTTATGGGTATCATGCACGATGCCACAGAACTATAAATACATATATAAAAGTCCATTCACCACACGGCGAGGTCCTACAATTCAAACGTGCATAAGAAGAATACTCGGTCAATTGTTCCCAAACTCGATTCTTTTTCTTAATGAGCAACAGAGATAAATAAATGTTAAGTAGTGATTCTAAAACTATTGAAATGTAAAACGTTCTTCTTAGCTGCGCAACCTCCTTAAATTTCCTTACGTACAATACTTTTCTTTCTCATCAGCGCTAAGTCTGTGGTACAGAAACTTCGTAGCCTTGAGAAACTGATCGCTAGCAGACAATTTCTTGCCCCAAATATGGCGGAAAGCGCAACATTCAATTTGTGAGTGCTACAGTGCTGCCTATATTCGATCTACTGGTGATATATTAGATATTAAATCTATGCTCACAGTACGTGTTGTTTTGCCATACGAACGTGCTGCCGC
>JAGDQP010030764.1:0-20939 GCA_022664845.1 Lepisma saccharinum | reverse complement strand
GTGTGTGTGTGTGTGTGTGTGTGTGTGTGTGTGTGTGTGTGCGCATAGTTGACGCAATCAGTTACTCCCAAAACTCACCCATGGAGGGAACACACATAGTCCCACGTGTATCTATTTACGCCTTTCATCCTTATTACGCCGCTTCATGACACCAAAACTTCTAATTTGCGCTATACCTTCTTAACATTATCTTTCTTCTGCAAATTTTAATATATTTGGAGTAGAATGCCGTAGGTTCAATCCCAGCGGCCGACCATCCTGATTAAGGTTTTTCCAGGATTTTCCCTCAGTCACATCAGGCAAATGGACCTACAACTTAGGCCCTGGCCGACACCTTCCCGCATCCTTTCCCCTCCCCTATCCCGACCTAAGCCTTAGATGCCTAAAGGCCATAAATGACAATTCAATTCCAATTCTTTGGAGTAATTAAAATAAATGTTACCCATAATGGCAATAAGGCTTGTCTGATTTAGCAAATTACAATCTAAGTTGGGGAGCGGGGGGTCATGAAGGTTAATGATTCACAAATGTAGCTTAAAAGAAGGGATATCTATCTATGCTCGTCTTCTGCACAAAGTCAATGACTTGACAATGGAATGGTTTCGTAAGAAATACCCTTTATCTGTATTCTCTCGCGTAGGAACTACTTAAATTACAAACCTACAATTTCGATTGTGTATTTCTAGGCTGGCAGTTCGTGTGTTACCAATTGACGAAATAGTACACCACTGGTGACAATGGCACGGTGGTATATTTAGATACCTCTTGTTCCCAAACTAGGCATTTTTACTGGTACTATTTTCCCTATACACAAAATTGATATTACATTACACTGAAATCACATGTAAAACGTGTTCTATTGTTCCCAAAGGTGAAGAGGGCTCTTATTTCCTTTCTTTATACAAAAAAAACTGTCCCTTGTATAAGAGATTGTCTTAACTTTGAAGTAGTATTGGATGTTTCTTCTAACCACATGACCCGCTACGTTTTGGGAAGAGAGAGAGAGAAGAAACATCTAAAGAGGACTGTTATACAAAAATCACGTGCGACTTCACGTGTTGCCTTTCTTAGAAACTTTGGAATATTAATTTTGTAGGCTTTTGTCTTTCCTATGGCTTCCCCAAGATCAAATGCAACTTTAATTTGATGTTTCCCAAAGGAAACTGGACACGCACACACACACACAGAGAGAAAGGGGGAGGGGAGAGAGAGGGGGGAGGGGGAGATAGAGAGACACAAAGAGAAAGTAAGTAAGTATTAAACAATAGAATGTTAACTGTTTTTTTTATTTCATTGTTGAAATGGATGTTTCACGTTTTGCCTTTATCTAGAAACACAGGTGCACGAAGGCTTGTGACAATGTGAATGTGGATTGGATATATCGATTAAGTACGGAGTAGGACAAAGAAATAAACATGTATATACATTTAAAGGAGATAGCTGATGGGAAATGTTTGCTAGTTCCAGGTTTCTACAACCTAGTAACACTGAACTAATATACTTAGGAAGCACAAAATACATTACATTAATCTCATATCTATACAATTTCTGAATGTGAAGGCGACTCAAAGATTAAGAGCTACACAAAGAGCAATAGAGAGACGCATGCTAGAAATAACTAGGAGGAACGGGAAGACAAATTAATGGAATGGATCGATGTCACGAACAGATGTCATCTGGGCGACTAGAAAAAAAGAAACGACCTAGTAGAAGACCAAATGAAAGATGAATACATGAAAACAGACGTTTTTCAGGAGTTACATGCCGAGATTTGTGGAGAAAAATTGGGGAAGCTTTTATCAAACAGTGAATAGAAAATAACTGAAGATAACTGAGGCGGTAGACGTAAAAAGAGGACATAGGCCTATATTCTCTTTTTAAGCAGAATTCTCAGTTTCATCCACCATTTTTATTTCTAGCATATGGTGAATTTTTTTCAGTGGGATATCTTACAAAACTGACGTTGGTACATCTGTTTCAAGTTTGCATATGCTGTGCGAAAACATAACACTGATATGTGTGACTTTTGTGAGGGCAGTAAAGACAAATTCATACACAACTGAAACGATTCATGCTATCCAATGAATGATCTTCACAAAAGAACAATTAGCAAAGAAAAGAAGTACGTGATAGCTACGCATTAAAATCTAAAGAAGATTATTTATATTCAGTGATATAAGTTTTATTATTCTCACAAATTTTCCAGTACCTAAACTAC
This sequence comes from Lepisma saccharinum, assembly GCA_022664845.1. Taxonomy (NCBI): domain Eukaryota; kingdom Metazoa; phylum Arthropoda; class Insecta; order Zygentoma; family Lepismatidae; genus Lepisma; species Lepisma saccharinum. Next base: position 18,721 of record JAGDQP010030764.1, on the reverse strand, counting down.
AAGTAAACACTCAATTATATTAAGGGGAATGTTTCGTTGTGCTGTTTTAACATTCAGGTGTTTTACGACAACTCCTGTTATTTCTATTGTTTTGCTGAGTATGAAGGGAAAAAAGAATCCCATTTCAGGAGTGCCGTTTTTGTACGATTGCTTACAGAATTTTTTTTTTTATGTATTCTTGTGCGATGCGGCTGGAGGACAAAACTGAAACTACTGTACATCAACTAGGTTTGCTGCTTGGTCTGCAAAAGCCCAAGTGGTCAAAGCTTCTCACAGGCTGACCGAAACTTTGGATTTATAAGATTGAAAATTAAACAGAAAGAAGTTATCGGCAATCCTAAGCCATACCTGAATGTGCTGCATAAATTCTTCTTCGTTTGAAGTTGTAATGAATACAACGAGAGTGGGATAAGTTTTTATCTCCATTCTTCATACGGAAGTCAGTATCCAGAAACAACCATCCTATTCACAATAATGTAATATGTGGTAATCAAAACAACGAGACATAGTGATCTTCTGTGTTCCCGTACAAACACTGAAAAATTCCAACCTTCATAATTACTTCCCGAAGTTGGTTACCATATTTTGCAACACCCTGTATATATAATTAGAACGTCCATCAACCAATTTATGTAAATATGAGTATACATAATATATACACGTTTATATATAAACAATACATTCAGGATATGAGCAGATAGTCAGTGAGTGTATAAGGAATTAACATATTTTATAGAGACAAAGATTCCAAAATCAGCTGAAACCCCTGGGCATCTATGCAACCCACTACACGTTGGCGTACAACGGTGAAATCTATGCCAAAGGGTTAATTCTCAAACAAGTACAACCAGATACGTTCTCTTTGACGCTTTCTTGAGCAGTTAATAGCCACAGTTCATAAACGCTCTTAATTTGTCGTAATTGTCCTCTCAATACAAGGTAACATGATATGATGTCTGAGTCTCCTTGAAGCATGGTTGATCTAGGTTATGACTGGACGAAATTCATCTCGAGTAAAAGATCTATTTGTCACATGAGCAGCTTGTCACGAGAATTAACTGAAAATTGTATGACCAGACATGGTACCGAGACCAAGACAGGTCTTGGTCTCGTCTCGAATCCGACATCAAGACCGTGACCAAAACTAAGGTCCAGGAATAAAGACGAGACCAAGACTGAGATTTATCCCTCGAGACAAGACTAAGACTTGCCTTTCGAGACTCTCATCTCGATCGAAACTATAAGCTTTAGTTTCATGAATGTCGATAATATTAAATTAATGCTTTTATTGATGTTGTTTCATTCTAGAAAAAATCTTGTGGCAATTAGTTTCATTCTGATAAATTTTATTTAATATGTTATATTGTAGTTTAAAAATATGACTATAAGTCATATAAGTAGTCAAGTTATCAATGTCAAACTGTTTTCTGTTGTATTTCAACAATAATATAAAAGTGTTGGGGATTGATTTGGGAACGGATAAATACAGACATTTATTTTCTTCTGCGAATTTGCATCCCAATGCTTTTTCCCTGTTGATAATTATTTACCGTCAAGCTGGAGTCAAAGTCAAGAAGTCAAACTAAATTGGAATTTTCTTACACCATTTACTTACTCATATTATATTTGTAGAAAAATGGAAAGCTTTTTGCAATACTAACCAGTACCTTAGAAAAGATGGAGACAAACTAATGTTCTTTACATATATGGAAACAGGTAAGCAAGAGCTCAGTCCCGGGAGATCCTAACGGCACCTCAACTATCTTCGTAGCCCTGGTAGTTCCTGATCTGAAAGTTGTCGACAGAAGTAAAGACTGTATAAGGCTTGCCAGCACTCGTTGCTGAAGCCTAAATGTTGTATAAAGTTTCCCTTAGGAACTTCATAGTTAATGCAGAGGAAATTCTGCACAACCGATCACGTAACTATATATACCTGTACATTCGAGAAAAATAGTATTATTTTTATCAAAAGTAAAGTGAGGCGGAGCGAGCGTCAAATTTGTATTATCTCTACGTCGTTGGTGAAGTTTCGCCGAGACATCTCGTACGACAACTCTACCACCTTCGTATCCATAGTAGTTCCTGGGTCAAAAGTTGTCGACAGACGGACATAGAGGATATATAAGATTGTACATAGTAATGCCTTAGACACAGGGAATTTAATTTTTTGCCTATTAAGCTATGCTTTGCTAGGGTTGTTGGAATGACATTTTAATCTGATAACACGGTTTATTTGAAATACCAATGTGCTTATTTCAGTTTATAAGATTCACAATAGACTATTTGAAAGTAGCGCCTACCGGGAACACACTTCACTCTTTTCTTTTCGCTTTAATGTATAGGCGTACAGCTGTAATTCATGCCAATGAATTATTTCTTTTAATCAGTCAAGAGCAGTATTGTAAACTAATTGATTCGTGTGGCTGTGGAGTTCGGTAAATGCAATTTTCAATTTATTTGTATTTGATTATTTCCTTGTACAAAAGTTCACAATAAGTAAAATGTTTGTCACATACTGTACACTGCTAAACATTCTGTTAACGTTGCTAGAAATTCTCAGGGAAGTTTCGCAGAATTTTTACTATTTCGTGTTGTTTCACTGTAATGGAGGAAAACTCAGAAACCTTTCGCATGATTATCTGGATATTTTTGTTTTTCAGTTCTGCACATGCACAGAATGAGAAAACTGTTTGTTATTGTAGCTGTGCATGCAATGTTGATCAAGAGTTTGCTGCCACCATTTTGTCAGTTCTTACTTTGGTAGATATGGAAAATATTTTAAGTGAATGGGAATTCCGAACCCTAATTGACAATTACCTAAATGATTAAAATGTGGCATAAGTTGTGGGATCAACTTAGTTTATATCTTCGGGATTCAGCCAACAATTCTAACATTCTATACTGTTTTCTTTTAACTGGAAATTTATAGCAGTCAGTACAACGCTGAACTTTTGACTAAAAACTCATGTTCAAATCTCCTTCAGACTTTTTTTTCTTTAGCTCCAAATATTCCTAAGAACTGCACAATGGATATCTTTTATTAGTGACATTACTGAAAATTCTCAGGTACTATGGTTGCCTAGCTTTTCTCAGGAATGTTTCGGAAAATATTTAACATTGCACGTTCATTTATTTCTGTAAATCTATCTGGTAGAATCTTTCGACCAAAATGTACATTTTTCATTTTAACCTAACAGTTATTTAATCAATTTAAAATTAGCAAAACTTAAATGTTAATTATACCAATTTCGCAATTTGTGGTATAACATGAATCCGTTTTTATAATAGAAATATTTTTATGTATCTCACTTGTTGGTATTCTATATATCCTAGCTAAAGCTTTATATTAATTTACAATCGTAATTATTTTCTCTCTATTTCTGAATATTATTTCTAATCTAGATCCGAAATTAACAATGTGACAAACTATGTTAAGCCTGCGTACGCATTTCAAATAAGTCAAGAGAGGGCAACGTTTTTTTTCTCTATTGTCTTTCGAGACTCTCGAAATAAGACCGAGAATAACGTGTCGAGACTCGAGACCGAGACGAGACTGAGGTTTACAATCGAGACCAAGACTGTTCTAAAACATTCGAGACGATAACAAGACTGTTGTTAGTCTCGTCTCTTTTCGTCTTGATACCATCTCTATGTATGACTAGTCAGCGGATCCCAAATATTTTGGTACCGGTACTGTACATGTCCTATGCTTCTGATCTCAATCTTTTACGTCTGAGATATTAAGGGCAAAACGATCTGGGAAATGCTCAGGTTGTTTCCCATTTCAGTGAAATATATTCATGATCTCGTGAGATATCTTTCTTAAAAGGATAGAGTTCGAATTTATTTTTTCTGCTAACCCTTGGGTTAGCCCCTTTTGAGGGTTACGCCTTAATTTCGGGATGAGCTTCTTAAAAGACATTTTTGTACTGTTTCATAAAGCCAAATTTCTTGATACTGCTGCAGCCATCTTTAATTATGAGCAATGAAATACTAAAATAAAAGTTTACATAATAATTTCAAATTATATTCAGAATATTACGTAATAATGTTTTGCAAAGAATGAAATAGAAAGCAATACAGAATAATAACGCTGTTGCGTAACGATTTAATTCTCTTTATAAGAATGTTACCCCATCTATTGTCCATATAATAATTATATTTACACGGGATTTAAATAATGCATAAACAGTATATTGCTCTTGTATGACTGAATAGTTTACCGCGAACAAAAATATATGATCAATCACTCAATTAAATAATGGATGGGAAATTTTAAAAAAATGTAAATATAAGACGCTCGTAAATATCATAGATTTTTTTAAAGTAAAAACTATCATCCTTATGACAGAAATTGTTATTTGTAAAAGAATCAAAACAGAAATACGAAAATGAGGCAAAATAGTTTTGGAAGATTACAGATCTCTTTGTCTACATTTTGGCATAATGAAATATTAATTTGTAGTGCCCTTTGTTACATTCTTTTCCTTAGTTCACAGTGGTTCGTGGTGTTCTCAAATCTTGCAACATTAATTTAATTCATTTTCAGACGTCATACAAATGAAATTTCGCACAGCGACGTAAGTCGGGTGACAATACAATATTCCATTGTTACTTTCATATATCTATATATTTTAAAAGAATATTTTAATATTTTTAATATGGACTTCTTTATCCTAAAATGAATACTAGTCTGCAAGGATTATCCGTTTCACTGGTTACAGAACACTTTAGGAGTTGGGTAACAAAATATTAGTTTGAGAAAAAGTATTCGAACTACGAAAAGACTCGAATAATAATAATATTAAACTTTTTAAAGACCTACTTTTCTTAAAAAATTCATACTAAAACGTAAAAAATAATTTTATTTCTGCATGACTAAAAAGAAAAGCATGGGGCGCTCTAATCCAAGAATTTATAAAGTGACTGTATGTGAGAGAGCGTCCCATGCTTTTCTTTTTAGTCACGCATAAACAAAAATTGTTTTTCACTTTTTAGTACGAATTGTTCAAGAAAAGTATGTTTTTAAAAAGTTTAATATTATTATTTTAATAAGTTAAAAGGATCACTTCAAATCCTTACCCTTTAATTTATTAAAAGGAAAAGATTATTTCCAAAACCCCTGGACATTTATACAACCCACTTGACTTTGACGTACAACGGTTAAGTCTATATAAAAGGGTTAGATCACTAACAAGTCCAACCTGGTCGGTTTATTATTTGAAAATATTTAAGGTAAATGTAAAGCAACGATCTAGAACAAAAGATGGCAGCACTATCTCCGTATATATATATAATGTATTTTTATCGTTGCACGAAATTTCAATGCTGCTCCTACAAATTCAAGCCTAGAGAGTTCTAACTTTCAGGGAAGAAAGTTTATAACCAATTCAAGAGTTCGATCAATTCCGATTTTTTATTTTCCTTTTTGTTAATTGCTGAAATCGCTTGATCTTTGTTCTAAATATCAAAAACTATAACAATAAAGCACTTACAACAATGAAGAAAAGCAAAAATAAAAAAATCGGAATTGATCAAACTCTTGAACTGGTTATGAGCTTTCTTCCCTGAAAGTTAGAACTCTCTAGACATGATTTTCTAGGAGCAGCAGTGAAATTTCGTGCAACGATAAAAATACATTAGACATATACGGAGGTTGTGCTGCCATCTTTTGTTGGAGATCGTTACTTTACATTAACTTTAACAGGGTTTGCGGAACAACGCTGTAAAGTTCAACGCAATCTCACTCACCTCAATCTCAGTCCAAATCAGACCCGGATGAGACCGACAGCCTGTTACTGACGCTTTCTTCAGGAATAAATAACCAGGGTTCAAAGAACGCTCTTAATATGTCTTTCTGTAGAACACAATGAGAACAAAAGTTGCCTTATGCAATGTATTAAGTAAGAAATTGTCTCAAAATTATATGCGTCACTCATAAGCATGCATGAAAAACGTTCTAACCCTTACCGGGAACAGGTAATATATCTTTTCCATTTGTCCCACTGTAACTGAGACCTTCGATTTATTTATTTCGCCTTATTTACTATGGCGGTATTAAGGTAGCTAAACCTTCTCTTCCACTCAGCCATAAATATACATAGCACAGGCTATTTCTATGAGTACAAATAATAATAACACATAGCGGATAATTAAACTTAGAGGGAGAGAAAAAACATACATTAAAAGAAAAACAAGTACGGCAACATATAAAAAAATTAATAGATTAGCAGTGGCAACAGAGTATAAAATAGCAGATAACTAAACTAGTAGTACACCAGATGACAAAATTTTCATCTACCACTCAAAAGACACCCTCCATATATATATATTACAGTTCCCTACTTTAGAATATCATTGTAATAATAATAATAGAAACAGACGAAGTTCTAAAAATGTATATAAAAACCTGAAGCAAAAATTGCTCGATCCATTGCCTGGGGATACATCATTAATAAACAGTCTCTCAACACTCTTCCGGTACATTGCCAGTGAATCCATGTTCCTGATCGAGTGGGGAACACTATTCCAAAGATTACAAGAGGAGACTGTGTAAGATTAAGCAAAAAAATTTGGAGTTATGCCGTGGAATTGAAAAAAAAAGGCTAGTTTCACGAGCTCGTGTTAAATTTATGAAAATCGCATAATTGCTGGAAGCGAGAGAAAAGATAGACTGGATCCTTCCTTATGACATTCTTTTCTTTACTTCACAATGGTTCGTGATGTCACCAAATTTTGGAACGTTATTTGAACTCATTTCCCGATGTCATAGAATGATGAAATTTTGCAGAGCGACGTAAGTCGGGTGACAATACAATATGTCATTGTTACTTTTATATATTTCTATATATTTATATATTTTAAAAGCAAATTTTCATATATCTTTTATTCTTAACTCCTTTATTCTAAAATAAATACTAGCCTGCAACTATTCTATTTTTTTCCTGGTTGCATAATACTTTAGGATTTGGGTCACAAAACATTTAGCTTGAGAAAATGTATCCGAACATCGAAATAACTCGAAAAAAAAACTTTTCTTAATCAATTCGTACTAAAAAGTAAAAAAAAAGTGTTTATGCATGACTAAAAAGAAAAGAGTGAGGGGCGTCGTTTCAAGAATTTATAAAGTGACTGTATATGAGAGTCACTTTTTAGGCATGCATAAACATTTTTTTTTTACTTTTTAGTAGAAATTCCTTAAGAAAAGGATGTCTTTAAAAAGTTTTTTATTATTTTTTTGAGCACTTTGTATAGGAGTATAAGTTTGTGGGACTTACGACATTCATGTAAGCGGAGCCATCCTAAAGTAAGGCGAAAGATGATCACTATCTTAGGTCAAAATTAAAACGAACGCATTCATTTTGGACATGCTGCAGTCGTCTGACCAGAAAGGTCGCATTTCGAAAAGTCAGACCAGATAGAGATAATCGAACCAGCATAGGTAAGAATGTTTTTATACACTGTAATGAGTACAAAGATACAAAAGCTTTGCTACTTATATGGTTAACATGATCTTTCCAAGATAAGTTATGATTCAGTATTAAACCAAGATCTTTGACTGTGCGCTGACACAATATTGGGGTATTGGGTAACGTTTCACGGGTAAATGCAGCCACGAATATGCTTGGAAACTAAGAGCATAGTTTGGTATTTTCTTGGGTTGATGCTCATGCCATGTCTTAGTAACACTCTCACTAAACTTTCTAAATCTTGATTCACTTTATTTATTGTTTGATGCAAGTCTGATGGCGGAGAAGAGAGATAGATTTGAAGGTCATCGGTATAAAGATGATAACGGCAATTCGTTAAGGCATCAAAAATGTCATTGATGTAGAGTGAAAAGAGAAAAGGACCTAGACCACAGCCTTGAGGAACACCGCATGCGATTGAGGTTACAGAGGAGGATTTATTCTGAGACATAATGAATTGTTCATGATTAACTAGGTAGGAGCGAATCCACGATACGGCTGATACAGAAAAGTTAAAGAAAGCTTTCAATTGAACCATCAGTATATCATAGTCAACAGACTGAAAAGCTTTGCTATAATCTAACAGAACTATGATTGCAGCTTGTCTATGGTGCATGATGCAACGAAAACTTTGCGTTATTTATAAACTTTCTAGTAGAAAAAGGACAATTATCGTCCCGGTGACCCTCTTGATGGTCCGGCTGCACCGCTACCTTGATGTGGAAGATTTTCCATGCATGCTCATAAGATTGTGTATATATCAAATATCACGTAATCTTGTATCTCATCATGTTGAGCGAGGGAAATGTTGTTATTTCCCTGAACTACTGAAATGGTACGCAACCTTTTTCCTCATTATTTTATATGTTTAATAAACGTAGTGATATTTTGGATTACACAAGGCATTCCAATAATCGATTATGTAGACTTATGCTTTCTTTTCTCACAATTTGATTGTAGCGATTTAAAAAAAAAAAAAAACAATTCTTTAATAATGGAGAGAAAATCAAAGGATTGTGCGGTAAATTTTAGCAATTATCATAAAAGGTTCCCACTTTCTCTCTTTAATAAGTATTCTCACATTAAAAGAATAACAAATGAATAATATTGAACTTAAAACATGATAAACACAACATATTGGACATGAATTTCAATCATATTACTAACATTGGTTCGGTTTTTCTGTATTGTACAATTTTTGAGACTCAGAAATTGTACCATTGCACATTTTCTTTTGAATATGAGCGTACAATTATGACATATAGAACGTTAATAAAGAAAATAAAGTGCTTAGAGGCTGCTCAATCGTAAATCTTTGACTGCATCTGACCCTGTTTTGTCATACTGAATAAGATCAAAATATTTTAAGATTTAAAAGGTAAAAAAAAAGCTTGCTATCAAACAAGATTTATTTTTCAGTAGATTATTTAAAAAAAAATATTTTAATTGAATGTATAATAGTTGGAAAATTTCAATTCAATTCAAAACGATTTGTAACAATATTGAGATCGATAAACTCTGGACAATAACGGAAAAAAGAAGGTCTCAAGGGAATAAACTTTTCTTTCTTGTTACAAAGATAACAAAGCGTTTACGGAGATAGTTCAAGGTAAAAAAAAACTGGATTTCTTTATCAGATCGAAGGACAACGACTTCTATTTTTCCTTCTCTTTTTTTCTTTCTTCAGAAAGAAAGGTGAAACTCCTTTTGAGTAAACCAAGAGGAAAGAAATATCTTTTCTTTTATTATTATTTTTTTTTTGAAAGGATATGCATTAACGAAGAAAAGAAAGATTTAACGGTATTATTGATCAGAGATATGGAAACATATTTTGTAAATCTGTCATTGTTATGAGAAATAAAAGCACAGAAAAAAAAAAACAAGTGAACTTGTATTTGGAGAAGAGGTAAGTTTTGATGCAGAAGAAGAGCAAATTGAAACTTTTCCCGTTATTGTTATGTTCAGGGAGACATTATCTAAAGCAATAAAACTTGAAGGCTTTCGTATTATATTACCACAAATGATCTTGAACGTAAGAGAATTATTTAACTAAACTTTTATCTAACAAGGTTCCACTTAAGGCACATTGCCTTGTTATCTCCGCTTAAACGTGATGAAAAGATTCTTTACTATGACAGAAAGGAGGTAACAGATCTGCATATTACGTAATATCATATAATGGAAAATGAGTATTTCTTATCTATTGATGTCTACATATTACCTCAACAATGCCTTAGGATGTTGATGAACTTAGGGAATCGAAATCTCAGTGTAGGTGTGATAAGCATAAGCTATTACTTGAATATTACAAGTGGGGGTTGGGGTTTCACAAACAAAGAGAACAATCTACATGTCACACATCACATAATCAGAACTAGTGACAAATTCTGTTCCTGTTCCGGGGATCTGGCTCAGGGGATAGCTTCAGTGACAGTTCCTGTTTCGGCGTTACTAGTTCCGGCGGTAGCTTCAGTGACAGCTCCGATTCCTGTTTCGGAGATTCTGGTTTCGGTTATAGCTTCAGTGATAGTCCCGGTTCCTTTTTCGGAGATTCTAGTTCCCGCGATAGCTTCAGTGATAATTCCAGTTCCTGTCTCGGCGATTCTATTTCCGGCCATAGGTTCAGTGATAGTTCCGGTTCCTGTTTCGGAGTTTCTGGTTCCGGTGATAGCTCCAGTGACCATTCCGGTTCCTGTTTCGGAGATTCTGGTTCCGGTGATAGCTTCAATGACAGTTCCGTTTCGGAGATTCTAGTTCCGGTGATAGCTTCAGTAATAGTTCAGATTCATATTATCTACTTAATTGACATCAAAACTTCAGAATGTAGAGAATCTGTTCATGGAAGGAACCGTTCCTGTGCAGTTCCGATTCATATGATCGATTCATTTTAAGGCTATTATTAAGAAGATTTAGTTTACTTTGTACATCAAAATTGAACGATGTAGAGAACGTGTTATAACATCATGAGTTAAAATGCAAGTTCGTTGATTTGTGAAAAGAATTGTTACCGTGTCTTCCATCGCAAATAAGAAAATGCTTAACGTGCCGTGTTGAACTATGGTCATTGGATGAATGTACAGTCTTCGGATTGGAGAAGGACTTTCTTAGCAGGGGTGTCGCCCCCTTCTTCGAGCAATACCTACATATTTATACCATATATCACAAAACGAGAATAAAATAATGAAAATATTATAAAATGTACTTATTATATAAAAATAATTAGATTTACACCAATTGCTTTCTGTCCACATTGTTCCAGGCTAAACGCAGGCTGAGGTATACTCTGTTTTTTTCAATTCACGATTTCCGGAGATCTATAAAGAGAATGTAATTCTATATTTCAACATATATATTTTCAAGATAACGAACTACTTTCTTAGAATTGACAACTGCATTGTTAAATATCACATTTTGGCAGAATGCCAAATCTTGTGCGAGCAGGCAAAAATACCTGAGAAGATTTATGAAGAGGAAAGGGGTTGGAGGATCTAAATAGATATTGCAACGAGTAAAGGAACTGTTCTTCAGTGTGCGATAGAACAAGAAAAACAAAGAGACTTGTCAATAATTATTTAAATATTTTTTTCTTTAATATACCACGTTTTTAAAACGGACTAAAAAGTATAGCATAATTTCTCCTAGCCCCATACAGATGTATAACCCCATACAGATTGTCCTGAAAGTTCGTGATTGTAAATTTTTAATAGCTATGAAAATACTTGTAAGATTTTAGAACGAAAAACGTGGGGCGCATGCAATAGATAATTGATGCATGAATAGTTCACCTAAGTCACTAACAATTTTATTGCATTGCAAATGATATGAACTGTTGTGTGGGTTTTCTCAACGACAGCTACTCTCTACACTCCTCACTATTTTCTATTGCATGCACCACACGTTTTTCGTTCTCAATCTTACAAGTATTTTATATTATTTTATACTTTTAGTCCGTTTTATAAACATTGTATATTATTTTTTTATTTAAATTATTATTTTCTGCTTTTTAGTCTTGTGTGCTTGAAATTTTGCAATCGATTTTAAACATCTTGATGAGATGGTGGACTGGGCCTCCATGGTACAAATATGACCCCGAACCGGGTGGCTGCGCCCCCATATGGGAGGTTTTTTCCATTTTTTGTAACCAAATCTTGGTCATATACCTTTATACCGAATTTCGTTTCTCTAGCTTCAGTGGTTTGAAAAATGTTTTTGGCGGCCATTTTGGATTAAAGATGGCGATTTTTTTAACGATCGTGACTTACTCATGATGGTACACCTTCATTTAAAAATTCATTTCTCTAGCTCGAATGGTGTAGAAAATGATATTTGGGAGGCCATTTTGAATCCAAGATGGCAACTTTTTCAAATTGTAATACTAAACTACTTGTTATGATACACCTTTATGCCAAATTTCGTATCTCCAGCTCAAATAGTGTAGAAAATGAATTTTTGTGTCCGACATGTTGGATCCAAAATGTCGACTTTGAAAAGAATTGGTAATATTTTTGTAACCTACTAGTAATAATGTACCTTCGTGCCAAATTTCACTTCTTTAGCCCCAGCGGTTTAGACTGTGGATTCTATACAACAATGGGTTTGGTGGCCATTTTGGATTCAAGATGTCGACTTTTTTAAAATGTAATAAGTTAATATTGCATTGTCATGCAGTTCGGAGCTATGTTTAAAGTTTCAAGTCTCTAGCTCATCAAGAAGTCAGTTTAAAATCGATTGCAAAATTTGTACCGAACAGACAGACAAGAAAGGGAGTTATTTTATTAATTAATTAATTACAGTTAATTGGATTATTTTGTCGCGTATCTAATGATTGAATATTGTATTTTTATCGGAAGCTAGCAAGTTTACAAAATTTCAAAGAAATCGGATGATGAGAAGTGAGCTTAAAATCGATTGCAAATTTTGTACCGAACAGACAGACAAGAAAGGGAGTTAATAAAAACGTGTTAAAATAGAAAGTGTGTTCTGATTACACTGGTTAACATAATAAAGGGGGCCCGTAAACTTTGTTGAAAATGAGTACGAAATGTATTGTTTTCGAGGCTCTGAATTCTAAAATGGCTGCTGTTTGACGCCATCACTCATCATTTCGTCATAACAGGTATGGATATTTGTAACTACAGAGTGAGTCAAAAGTCATAGTACAGCCTTGTTCACAAACCGTCAAAGAAATGAAATATCGTAGTATACAAATGTGGAATGGTGGGAAGAGTATACATTTTGGAGTAAAGGAACAACGTGGTTGTCATCTTGAAATCCGCCATATTGGATGAAGGTCAATTTTTCAAATGGCAAGTATTTCGTGTGACATATGAAACAATACGAAAATGTTCCAGAAAGCCATTGCACGTGTAAGATTGAAACGGTGTTGGAGTTAAGGCACTGTTGAATAAATAAACACATGTATTGCAAATCTTGGGCACTATAACTCCGACACCGTAGGAGGAAGGTCAAATGTAAAAACCTGGTATGATTTTCTGGAAACATTCTCGAGTTATTTGATATGTCACATGACCCAGTTGCCACTTGAAAAAAAAATTACGTGAATCCAATATGGCGGATTTCAAGATGGCAACCACAATGGTCATTTATTCCAAAATGTAACCCTTTCCCACCACTCTACATTTGTATACGACGATGCGTCATTTTCTTGACTTTTTGTGAACTAAAGGCGACAATATAGTGTTTACCTTGCTTCTATACCTGCAATTTGTGGCATTAAATATTATTTTTGATTTCAGTTCACCGAAATACAGTCAGGACACCAAAAATTTAAAAAAAAAGTTTTTTCCACTGTTAAACAGTGTTATCAAAAACAAAGACGAGGTTTTTAAAAGGATTATTAATTGATATCTGCCAATTTTGTTATCTTAAGAGCACACTTTTCCACTGAACGCAGAATTTGAGCACTCTTAACGGCACGTTCTTGAACGTTTGATTCCAACTTGAATATACAATAGTATTCAAAATAATTTGAATGAAAACAACACGTTCCATGAGAAATATAACTTTACCAACGATCGAATATTCAATGAAATATTTTGAAATATATCCAAGTTTATTTATCACGCTCTGTGATTTTGACTTACGCGGGCACGTGAACAACACTATCAACAAACCACCATTCCTATTGAATTATTGCACTCGTGCAGTGGTGTTGCTGAGGAGAAAAGGTCAGAAAACACCATTAAAGCTCTGTTAGAGAATCATTGGATATTTTAATGTGATTAATTAACACGAAATGGTCAGAGTCAATCATGTTACAATCTTCTCTCTTTCACATAATTTTAATTGAGATCTCACTATATTACCACTGAGCGACGGAAGCACCAAATCACCGAAGGGTTAATTAAAGCAACTATATCGGAATTACACCAGTGAGACTGAAAAGAAAAAGAATAGAAAATCTATTATATATCAATATGCTTGACATTGGATTAAAACCCAGAATCTATAGAAAATAACTCATTTGCACGGAGACAGGCCTATCAACAAAAGGTTCTGGACGAAGTGAACCCATGGTGATTTGTATCTTTCATCTTATAGGGATAATGTTCAAAGAACAGGACCTACAGTTTTAAAGTGAATTCCCATTCATATACTCCATATATTCTTATCGGAAATCAAAGCTCAGACCACTTTTGATTGCAAGGCAAGAAGTGAAGTCACTTTTTCCTCCGGTAACCCTTCTCCAAAAAGGCTCCACAATTTTAAATAAGTTTCTGTTTCTTTCAAGTAATATTGATTGATCTACACGTGAACTAATTCGAGAAAGAGCATAGAAGGATTTAAAACTTTTCTTATCAGCATTACTTGCCCGGAGGTGATGATGTTATCCAAAACGCTTTAAAAATAATTAAAACAATGTGAAATTAAAAGCAGAGAGATCAACTTTTTCATATATATACGATCTTCATGTATTTTCCCAAACCCATCGCCTACACGCTACAGAATAACGTTAAAATAGCTTTCTCCTATTTGATAAATTCACTGTGGGTGGATGTGATTTTATATACTGAAAATATTTTTGTTATATCTAAAGTTATAACGAATATCTAAGAAGACTATTAATATAACCTTTTGGAATCTCTTTATGAAAGGTTGAGCTGCTGTCATCTGTTGGGAAAAGTCGTCAATAACGGATACAAAAGATTGAGAGAAACTGAACACAAATATTCCTACCCACTACTGGTCCATAATTTCGTTGATGCAAAGAGATAAATATCACATTTAGATAAATCCGAACTTAAAATGTAAGCTTTTGGAATGTTTTAGTTTCAAACATTCTTTGAAAAGAAAAAGAGAACGATGAATTAGATTGATAGCTGTTTTTAGTGTCGACACTATATCATGTCAGGAGCTTATGAAAGTTCTTTAATTTTTCAGCAGCTGGGAAGATGAAAGTTAAAAAAAAAAGCTTTATATTCCCGCTATTTCCGTCCATCTGTCTGTGTCAATAGTTTTCAAATCAACAACTACTAGGGCTCAAGTATTCCGTCAGGATTTTCAGTTTAGAAGGGTGTAAAGTCAAAATTAGGAGGGTGTAAGCGGAGTTTTGCACGGTTTCTATCGATTTTTTTTCCGCAATTTTTTCTTTAAAGTGGGGGGTGCTTCCGAGCCTGTAGCTTAAGTAAATAAAATATTAATTCAATCGATCATTGTTAAAAACGGATATGTGCAATACATTAAATTTCACATATCCACTTTTAACAATGACAGATTTAATTGGATTTTTCTTATTGTTGCAATATAACATTTGTGTTCTAGTTTCTTTCTAGAGAATCTTGTCCATATTTGTTGTTTGTTTCTTTTCTACATTATGTGGTCCAATCAGCAACTCCTCATTATCCAGTGGCGCTGCTAAAAACTTCTTAAATTTGAACTATAGATAAGCATTGCACTTTGTGTTGCTTATAACTAGAGTGCGGATCGGTATGCACTAAGACCTAGCAAAATATGCATGAAAATATGTACGAAAATGCTTAAGAATATACACTTAAAATTGTAAAAATGTGCGTTGGACGTTTTATTCAACGTTTCAAATATGTCGTACACAATATATTTTACTTCTGTACATATGAACTTTGGCTGTTTCAGCAAATTACAATGTGCTTTTCAATATTTTCTGCAAGGAAATGTTTACGTTTTTCTGGAAGTATGTTTTTGTAAATGGAAAATGTTCTTTCAGTGTCACAAGTTGTATTGGACAGAATTTTAGAGATGCTATTTCACTTGCAGTGTTCTTCAAATCCTTGAGATGATACACCACTTAGCACTTCACTTACATTCCGTAGAAATTTCAATCCTGAGTTTCTTAATATTACTGGAGTTGTCTTTTTTTTCAAATGCTACGGGGATCTCGAACCTTTTTAACACTAAAGATTTCGAGTCGGTTCGGTGGTGCAATGGTCGTCCATAAGGTCCTCGGTTTCCGTAAAAAGTGGTTATTTTCATACACAATATTCCATGGTTTTGATTTCACTTGAATCTTTAAGACCTGCCCTATATACCTACCTACCCTATACATTGCTGAAAAGGACGTTAAGCCGAATACTTCACCGTGATTTTGAATATTTTCTAAAAGCTTCTATTGCCTATCTGCATTGACACCCTCTCCCAGCTCGAAAGAAAAAAAAAGTTGGATTTTAACGTCCTTATGCAACAGTGAGGTTGTAAAGGACGGGATCTACTACCTACAGCTTAAAGTGGGATCCGAACCTCTACTCGATTTGCACCCGAGAGACATTTTTTTGTGTCCCACCGGAAATTGAAGCCGAGACTCGTCGATTACAAGGCGGAGAGTCTACCGACTCATCTACGGGGGACACACCTGCTCGACACCATGCCTGAAACAAACACCGAAGTAAACTACCAGAAAAGCTCATGCACGGCAGACCCATATGGTTTTATAGCATCTTACAACTTTGAGTGAAAGGTATGAAGTAATATGTTTTAAACTTCCATCCAATCGATCTTTAGTTATAACCAATGGTTTCGAGTGTCTGTGAATCGGGAACTTATCTTATTTTGCATCAAAGGAATATATTCTGCTATTTCTATACTAACAAAATATTATAGTATCGTTTACCATAACTGTATTCCGCATCTTGAGTTAGTAGCTTGACTATGAACCGCTGGGAAGCTGCTTATATACATTTGGTTCGGGCGTTCGTAAAACTTCGTGTGACGTACTACAGCAATTACGAAGATACAATTTAGAACCAATTCAGATGTTCTCTGCATACACACACATGCTATATGATTAAATATTATGGCTTAGACCCAAAATCTTGGATCTTTAATGCCATGTATCCAAATTTTATACAATGCTTAAGGTTCAGCCGTAAAGGTTATTGCTTTTCCGAATGAACATTATTGTTTATGAATGACCAAAAGGCGAATTTATAAATTCTGTTCAGGGGGTGACATAGGTGACCAAAACTACTAAAAGTGACTATGAACATCATCCAAGATGCGAGTGACATCACAAGCTTGACAGAGGGTTTCCCCTGGATTTTACTCTATCTTAGTAGATGAACGCAGAGATGATCCCTGGAATTAAAGCTACGTTCACTTTTCTACCATCCTCCTCTTATCACCGAAAAGGTAGCAAATATATTGATAGCTTTAAAATGTTCCGTCATCCGATTAAAATGAAATTCTTACTTCCAAGTTCCAACTAATGCTCAAACTTCTTATCTTTTGGTGTTTTTTTTTTTTTTTACGAAATCTGTACTTCATTGGCATCTACATTCTAGGCTCGTCTCCGTTCAGGGATGACATCCTCCTAACAAAAATTTTCGAGATAAGGAGTGACGAAGATACCGGATAGAGCTTATATTGTAGGTACCAGACTGGAAAGATGAAAAGAGCATGAATAAGCATTTAAACCGAAATTTATTTCCACTAAAGGAAACCAAGTGTACAGCAGTGGTGTATCCAGAGAGAGAAAGAGAGAGATGGAGAGAGAGTGAGGGCTTGCGTCTCCTAAGAGAAAATGCTTTATTTTTTGGTATGATTTCAACAATTTATCTCAGAAAAAGCTTGGATTTATTTCCGGACAAATCTAATTAACCTGGAAATATAAATTTCGGAGGATATCGGTGTCATATTCTATGATAAAACGTAGTAATATGCGGGGAACATATGATAAATGTATCCATTACACTTGCCCTCCTCCTAACGAAAAGCCTCTATCCGCCATTAATATTCAACTTAAAGAATTTTTTCTATAATTGAATCCAGTACTAAATCTTGCCGCTTGATCGTTAGAAGTGAAGTGGGAAGGGATATTTTTGTCCTCTGAAAAAGCTAAATTTGTAAAACAATACACTTTTGACATTAGTTGACAATTTTTGTTGCGTACTTTCTCCTCGTGGTTAGTCTGTACCTAAAGTTAATTCTACTTCTTTAAGAAAAACGAAATCAGTTGTTATTAGTGTCGAAACGGTTTTCAAAGCGAGCACTCAACTCAAACCTTGGGACAATGCTCCCTAAAGACATACGCACTACCCAGAAAGTTTTGAGAGAGTATCGGAATTGGATGTAGGTGGTGGTAATGACCCTTTGATAGTAACTACGAGCTGAGAATGCAATGAATGCTACCACTAGGCGAAAGAGCTTCCTTCAAACTTTATCCGGTAGATGGTAGGAATTTTAGTTTCATCAGTTCATCTCGTATTGATTCGAAGAAAGGATGCGTCAAAGCCTCCGGAAACTGTGGTAAAGGAAACAATAATAGCTATTAAAGGGGAATTACTCTTAAAGGAAAGTCTTTCTCTGTATTTTAGTGGTACTGGAACATAAATCAATAATCACAGGAATAAGATGAGAACTTGATTTCCAAACCTCATTTAAACAAGATACAGCGAGACTTGATAAATATAGTTTTACTCGTTTGATAAAAATGTGCACATCAATTTCTGCCTGCTATTATTCATTTTTCTATTTACACTGTCTGCATTCATAAATTCACAAAATAATTTAAACATCGGCTTCTTATGGTGGTGAACAAGGTAACCAGAAAAGTTCTTGTCGTTTTTGACGTCGCAAGGGAAGACATGATCATTGATACGGAAATAAGTGTTTCAGGTGCTGAAGAAGCGATCAGCGTGGGAGTTGAAACATTGACCGTGACCAGAGCAGGAGATCCGAGCACTCACAGCAGTCATAGCTCGAGTAGTGGCGAAGGCAAATGCAGGTGTTGAAATAGCTCGTTCGGGGTTGTCTGCTTTAAG
>JAGDQP010030763.1:0-22387 GCA_022664845.1 Lepisma saccharinum | reverse complement strand
CCTTCATTCTCCTTGCTTCTTTGAACTTTCTAACCAACATCTTTGCTCTTGTTGTAGTCCCAGTCTATCTATAGAGTTATAAAACCTCCACTAGAGGCAGGACTGGCGCCAACGTCTACGTGGTTTTTAACTTCAAGCGTGGCGCAAGTTGAACATTCAATTGCAGGAACGAAACAGCGAACCGTCCGCTGAATGCTATTGTATTATTTGTATGTTCCACGCACGATCTTTGTGTGAAGAAAAACAACTGAGAATTCGTATTAAAGCTCACCTTAGTTAAGTTCAACACGTAAGATACAAACAGTTCCTAATTAAATTGATCAATATAAGGTACAATTTAATATAAAAATCACTTATATAAAACGTTCTTGATAAATATTATTTTTGTTCTCAAAGATTTTTTAGTTAAATTTTAAATTTAATTTATGGCCTTTAGGCATCTAAGGCTCAGGCCGGGATAGAGGAAGAGAAAGGAATCGGGAAGGTGTCGGCCATAGCCTATGTTGAAGGGGCCATCCTGTTTTTTGTTTGTTAAATAAAACAATATAATGTTGATATTTAAAGCATCATAATTAAAAAAAAAACATTAGAGATACATTTAAAAATATTATACAACATTAGGGATACATCGCAAGTGACATGAATAATACACACACAAATTGCTAGTGCTGTAATGATATTCAACCAACGGTTTCCTTGCATAAATTTACAAAGAAAATTATAAAATTGAAAATAGGGTAAGGGCACCGGTCATCGGACATACATTAGCAGTCGGCAATTTTCACATACATATCATTACAAGACGTATGTCATTTTAAAAATGTGTATAAAAATTATCTCTAGTTTTCGGACAGCTTTAATTTGATATTTAAGTTCTACCAGCTATCAAAAGTGACATTATAGCGATCACCGAAAAAAAAAAGATCTGGCTCCCCTGGTTAACTTAGAAGATACCGAAAAAGTTATTTGAGAATGAAGAAGAGTGTATTTAAATTTAGGGTAAAAGTCTTCAAACTATTAAAAATGACATTGTTTTTTCTAGCTTTTCAAATGTTCTGTTTTAACATTGTCATTCTGTTTTAGCATAAACATACTATCGCTCAACTTTCAAGTGGCGCCGCGTCAGCAGCGTCAATCTTGACTCTAGATAAACCTTCACAGCCAAAATTATAGGTGCTGACGTCAACAAATGACGACAGGGGAGCCCGAGAAAGATGGAACGTAGAGAACAAGTAAATCGAATACAGAGTACGAAAAATGCTTTTTTCTTTTATTGAGTGTCACATATATTGAAAGCAAATGGCGAAACTGGATAAGAGGTGATACATGCTGGATGGGATGGCGACAATGACCGCCATCTTGAAAGCGGCCATCTTGACTGTGCTCCAAAATTTTTCAATAGTAAATGTGATCTCTAATCGTGTACGAGAAAGTGACATATGAAATCGACCTGGGAAATGCGTTAGTCGGATGATGAAAAAAAAACTTTTTTGTTGAAATAGGTAAAGAAACGAGTACCAAACCGCTACATAAGAGGTACAGTTATGTTGGAAAATATGATCCTTATGGCCGCAACTTGAAGTATACTATAAAGTTTTACATACACTAGCGGAAGATGAAGTCTCAATTTCAAGAAGGCGTACTGCTTCTCCAGGTCAATTTCACGTGTCATTGTGTCGTTTATAATCAGAGTTATGCTGAAATTGACTTCGCCATTGGGTTTCTTGGAAGATTCCAGCACAGATTGATATATCACATGACCCACTTACTATTTAAAAAGAATCAAGCATGTCAAGATGGCCGCTTTCAAGATGGCGGTCATTGTTGCCATACCATCCAACATGTATCACCTTCTCCTGTTCAGTGTCCGTTAATAGCCATTTGCTTTCAATATACGTAATAGTTTATATATAAAAAAGAAATTTTCCGTACTCTGTATTCAATTTACTTGGTCTTTACGTTCCATCTTTCTGGGATTTCCCTGTCGTTTATTTGTTGACGGCAGCACCTATAATTTTGACTCTTAGTGTTTACCTAGACATTTTACCTACACACAATTTTTTATGAAATCTGGCTCTGACACCTAGCGAGTGTTCCTTGTAAGTCCAAGACTCTCTTCTCTCTTTTCCTATACGTTATAACCAGTTAGATAAGAATTAAATAAATATACTACAGATCTAGCAGTACGGGAGAAGAAAGTCATAGTGACTACAACAAGAACACACTCAACTAATAAAGTATACTTGAAATAACATTTTGTTATGAAGATGGTATACGGAAAGCTCTGTAATTCTGTTACGGAAACTACTTCTACTCAGATATATGCATGTGTAGTGTAACATGAAAGAACACAAATAACATGGAAGAGTCATATTAACTTCTTTTAAGGCCTTTAGGCAATTATGATAAGGCCAAGTTAGGAGCTAGAGAGAATGTGGGAGGAAATTGGCCAGAATCTGAGTTAGAAGGTATCACCCCGGAAATAACGTGAGTTAACTGAGGAAAGACCCTGAAAACATCAAGCAAGATGGTCGATCACTGGGATCGAACTGAGAACCTGGAAGAGTCAGTGGAAAGATATGTGTTGATAACCATATTTGAATTTGAAATATCAAATATGAACGCCTGGATATGACTAATGGAATTCCCATTCTGTGGTCATTCCTCTTTGGGCTTTGTGCACATCTTTTGACGTTTTGACACCTGTTGTCTCCAACTCCCATCTCTGAAGAGTTTCGAGCAGCGTAGTTTTAGATCCACTATTCTGTAATGTGTGTATTTCATTTGGTTAGGGAGGGCCAGCCAGAGTTCCCTACACCCCCTCACACTCCTATAAATTTTAAGGTACAGCCCCAAGGAAAATTAAATTTTAGCCTTTGTTGTGGAGAGTCGACAATTCGACAAACCCTTTTTCAAGAAGAAAACAGTTTAGAAAGAAAAGAGAGAGAGAGAGAGAGAGAGAGAGAGAAAGAAAGAAAGAAAGAAAGAAAGAAAGAAAGAAAGAAAGAGAAATTAAAAGAAGAGAGGGGCGACAGAAAATTTGATGTAGTGTTGAAATTTGTTTGTGTAAACTGGGCATGATAAAAAAATCGTATAATTAATCATTAAAAGACATTTGGTGTAATTCCTTTATTCAAATCATTATTAAATGTATTGAAATTTCTAGCGCGCCAAGGATGCACATTACACGTTTAACAGAGATAGTAAACCTAGCGCAAGCGAGTATCTAATTCCAGAGAGAGCTTGCAAAGGAAGTGGGTCTACCGGATCCTTTACTGCTCAAACGATTGTTGGCTACCTGACTAAATCCCGCGTGAACCGCTGCATGAGGTGATAGGTGATCTACGATTGGCTCCGCCAAGTCACACCCAGCAATTATGACGTCGCTTTCTGTATGTTTCACAGTGTTGGAATAGACTTGGAGCCCGGGTCTTCCATTCACACCAGCTAGGAACTTGTCCAATTTGAGTTTGTTACCCACACATCTGTTATCTCATTGACGAGTGTATTGGATCAACCTCTACTGTATGTACCCCGTGTACATATATACGGGTTCTCTGTGTGACTATTGTCCTCACAGTCTAGGACACTTTTTAATCTGTTTTCGTATGTGAAGGAGGTGAATGCAGTTTGTGTACATTATGTGAACACCTCCTCTCTAATGTTAGTTCACAACACACAATCTGTTTATGTATGGATGTGTACATTATGTGTACATCTTTCGCCAAGTATGTTCATATGAACTCCATTAGAGTCATTCGCCCCGCGCGAAAGAGACGGATAGTAAGTTGAATTTGGAATATATAATATTATGCTGCTGGATAAGGTTATCACATTAAGTAGCCATTTGTTTTTATATTTTCCGCACATCTTCTAACGTTCTTAGCATCTGTTGTCTCCAACTCACATCTATCACGAGTTCAGTTCTGCGTAGTTCGAGATTCACTATTCTGTATGGTCATGTGTGCTTTGAGTCTGGATAGGGAGGGCATACATTATTGTCAACTCTCTGTTATTTTTCAACTGTCAACTATCTTAGAAATTTTCCTATTAAATTCATATCCATTAAGGTTTTTAACTAGCTTTACAATTTCTGTCCCAAAGTACGTTGCGGATACATTTATGCAGGATGTCACCGAAATAATGTCGCAAACTTCGGTAAGTAATTATTCACATCAAACCAAAGTAAAAGTTCCTTTGAAGAAATTACGAAATCTGCTTAATTTCGGAACTACAGACGTTTAAAGTCAGGCGGCATCGTCGCAAATCTACTTGGATTCTTTGATTAAATATAAGCAAGGATATGACAAGTTTAAAGACTAGCTACTTTTTTATTTCTAAAAGTTATTTAATCTTATAGAGGGTAAATATTCAATAATATATTTAAAATTTAAATAATGTTAAACAGTATAAGTATATTAATTAAAAAAACTATAAACATTAGAAGAGAACCATACTCACAAGCAGTCCCATGGTTTTCACAATAATCAATAATCGCAACAATTGATTTATATAAAGAATATTTGTATTTATTTTGCCAACGACCATTGCTATAAACATATAAATACATTATTATGGGATATGTTTTAAAAATACTAGAAGAACGATAAAAAAATGAAGAACAAGGAAATAAAATAAAATAAGACCAGAACGAATAGTGTAATAAAGTTGAAAGGGAAAAGAGTGAAACGGAATAAAGAAATACAAAGAAAAATAAGAAGAGAAAATGAATAGAGAAAAACAAAAAAAAAATGTAAAACAAAAGAAAAGAAGAAGGAGAAAAATAGAGAAGGTAAGAAATATAGACAAACATTAAATCAAGAATGAAAAACAGAAGAAAGGATAAAAGTAAGGAAAGCAGTGAATCAAGAACTAAGAAAACAGAAAGAAAGAATGGTGAAACAAAGCGAATGAAGAAAGAAATTTAAAAAATTGATAAAGGAAGATTAAAGTATTCCAAGCCGCACTTTAGATACTTCCCCGGACTGTTCAAAACAGTATAGATTAAGTTGGATTGCGTTAGGTTAACATGTTAGTTTTTGTCATATTAATATGGGCTTAACGTCTCTAGTTCTTTGAAGTCAGATCCGAAATAATGTGTTGAACATGGTTATTGCTCGTCCGGGGGACTAGCCGAAGAGCATTCATATTATCTCCATATCCACCATCTAAGTGCTACGCAAAGTTTGGTACTTTTATTTTTCCCGTATGTCATACCAATAACTGTGGAGTAAGTAATAGGCATAAAACAAAATTGTTAATTTGACAAAAATATGGAATACTTTATCAATTAAATTTGAAAAGCTTAACGTGTAGAAACTGAATAAGAAACATCTAATAGAAGAAATGTCATAGTTCAAAATCTTATATTTTACTTACTGAGACAGTCCAATCTTGATACAACCACATTAATGTGTTACAAAAACTTAGCAAATGAAATAAAATCCTCCAAATTGCTTGGTTTTGATTGTCTTGTTCTTGTCGATGTTGAAATAAAATGTTGACCAGGCTTACGGATAAAACATTTATTTTTTGGTAAAATGGAACATTTTTATCCCAAAAGCAGAACTGGAACGTCGTTCTGGCGCGTTCTGGTACCAGTACACCTCTGCTTTTAACTCCTTTCCATTAGAACAGGGGTGTCCAATTTATTTCTATAAAAGGGCTCATATATGATGAGCAGAAGCGTCACGGGTCGCACACTTTTAGACACTTAAATAAAAATAAGCTTGGCATTTTTTCTAGGCAATAATTGTATGAATGGGTACGTACAAAAGTTCTACCTGTTTTCGGTGTGTTTTTGTAAGTGTGAACAACACAAAATGGAACTAGCCTAAGACTGTGTATAATCGCGATTGCAGTCGACGACCGCGTGACATCTTCCTGGCATGAGCGGATTTAGGAGAGAGACCCTGGGGGGGGGGGGCAAAGAGAGACCTTGGGGGGGACAATAACTTTAAAAGCTATCTTCTAGAATGGAAGATCTAAAGTCATTCTGAAATGACTGGGGAGCAATGCCCCCCATAAATCCGCCCATGCTTCCTGGCAAGAAATGAATCCCATGTTGATAAAAATCCTGAGGTTTAGAGTCGAAGAATTGTTGTACGGCAGTTTTCAAAGCTTTCATATCATCACATAGTTTCCGGGGCAAACTTTTCTGCAATGCACGAAAAGGGTGATAGACTGTTGAGGCAAATTCAGAGGAATAGGACAGGTGGGGTTAAACCTCCTGAGCAAAGTCTGTCAATTTTTGACGGGTGATGATAGCAGTATATGGCCTGGCATTATCATGGCTGATGATCACACCTTCGCGATTGACAAGGTTTTGTCGCTTCGATGGTAATACTGGTCGAACCCTTCCAACTGTTGACAATAGAAGGTTGCATAATGGTATAGTTAGGACGTTCCAGTAGAGAACTTACTTCGCATAAACAGTGACACTATGTGTCCAGAAATGATTATATTTGTACCAGGAACTGTTTCGTATGACTTGATCGAGATCTTTCAAAAAACACTGATGGACGTCCAGATCGTAGGTGACCTTGAAATGTTCTGTCTCCGTTTCTGTATTTTCGAAACTACCAACATGTGATACCGTCAGCACTGCGGAATGCTACGGCCTTCCGCCTTTATCGAACTTGAAAAGTAAACATTTTCAGATATGATTTTCAACGGTCTTAATTTCTTCAACACGATACACTGTTTCTGTCTGCTTGTCCAGACTGACTGCTTGTGCCTCTGGCTGTCTTAATGTTCCCGTGATTACGCGGCTACCAATTCAGGCACTGGTAGCAACATTTATGAGGTCAGTACTTCGCGAACCTGTGCCATATCAAAACGGAAAGAAGTTTTGCAGTTGCGTAATATTTAATTTCTGTTTTTATTAAGTTATCTTACTGCTGGAAGAACAATATGGAATACTTAATTATAAATGTAAGTTTAAAATTAAAATTGATTACATTTTAGAATTTAACATATCTTTTCTCTTACCGTGGGCCTGCTGTTGTCCATGCACTGAACACTGTAAAAAGTGGAAACACGAAATGGATGAAAGTTACTCCGCTTTATACAGAAACAAATGTAGAAAATTAGCGTTTTGTTGTATTTACTCTTAAATGTGGATATAGTGTATGCCCTTTAGTGGAAAGACTGGTAACCTTAACTCCATTCTAAAGTTTAACATTTTCTTTGTAATGGCTTAACGTTAATTGAAAATTGGCTGAAACTGGCCAAAGTGTTTTGTCGTTGAACGTTCAACTTATTTTATGCTTAATACTCGGTCATTTTCTGATCGAAGTGTAAGATGTCATCTATGATCAGGCATGTTAATCATTAACCTCCTGCTCAGTAAAATCCTAGCTATGAATATCACTCGGAAAGCATAAACGCCAACTGCCTTCGTATTAGGTAATGAGCTTCAGACACTCCATAATTATCCAACTATTGTGCTAGCAGACGTTAATGCTACAAGACACGCGATAAATAGTGTAACGGGTAGGAATATTAGTAGAGGTTTACAACATATATTCAAAGAATATAATCTAATAGATATCTGGCCAGAATTAAGGCCCGGCCAGACTTGCCATGGACTTGGAAAGGCTCATATTCTCTGATCATCTAATGATCGTAGCTTCTTTGCAAGGGTTGATATCGACCCATTTATTTTGCAAATAACTTGGAAATGTAATGATTCTATTTTAGATAACCCTGAGTATGTTTTACTAGTTAATAATATATGGCAATATTATTTAACGAAATCACAGATGCAAACTAATTTACAACGCTGGTAGGTAAATTTAAAAAAAAATCTTAGATTTGAAACTAAAAGCCTTTGTAAACAATTATACCAGGAACAAAGGAATCAGGTTCAGTATTATTATACAAGGTTGGCCCATTACAATGTCTTGGCTCAAGAAGACATAAAGTGGCTTGCACACGTAAAAGAAACGCAAAGTGTGCTTAGAAAGTTACAGAATAGACATATCCAAGGACTGCACACACGGTCTAAGCTGAAACAACTAGGGATGATGGAGGACCCCCTTTACCGCCATATAATTAACGAGCGAAAACGAGCAAATTAAAAATAATCAATAACTATATAAACAATACAGGTTTGGAAATAGTGCGACAGGAAATATACCATAATATTAGACAGGACAACAAAGAATTCTTTCAGCAAACATAATCAAATCACGCTGATTTTCTGCAGCAAGTACCTAAATGGAATCAGGTTTCCCAAACAGCAGCTGCCGAGTTTTAGGCACCCTTCACTTCTGATGAGCTATTATTTGCGCTGCAAAGTATGAAACAAGGCATGTTCCCTGGGGAGGACGGCTTCGGGGTAAGATGGTATCTCAAATTTAATACAAGATAGGCCCATCGAACAGCCTTTTTCCGAAATCTTAGCGATCTTTATCCCCCCCCCCTCCAAAAAAAGCTCAAAAGAATCGTTCAATTTCTTTACTTAATGTCGACTATAAATTATTAGACAAAGCACTGATGTTAAGATTTCAGCCACATATGAAAGAATTATTAGATGATAGCCAGGGAGGCATGGCTCACACACGCCCCATACAGGTCATGCTCGCCGACTTGAGAGAGCTGATTCATATTTACAAATTCTAAGGCGTGTCAATTTTTAACTCAAGTATTGAGACACATGAATTTTCCCAACGCTATAATTACATTACTAAATTACATGTTCAAAATACGAACTATTAAATTGCAGGTTAATCGAAGACTGTTATCCGAATTCCGTATGCGGAGAGGCCTGAACGAGAGATCTAGTCTGTCACCCCACTTGCGACTGACGACTCAGAATCACTTTAAAATCATCGAACCTGCTACCTTCCATAGAATGTATCTCACTTTATTATTTTCATTTTTAAAGCGATTTGCTCAATTTACAAAAAAAAAAAAAACCTTCAGAAGCGATCCTTTTTCTAAAAAAAATTAATAATTGAAATATTTTTATCATTAGACACGAGTCATCATTAACACAATTAAGATGTATTTTCATTGCTTGCACAAATAAACCCTATATTAAGAAGGACAGAAACAGAATAGTTATTAATGGGACCATTCACATTCAATAAAGTTTCCATTTTGCAAAAATACTCGAGTATTTTACATCACTGGTCACTCATATTCTTCCCTCTTCTTCAATGTCTCAATATCCAGCACGGGAGATTTGTGCGTGCTGCGTTTGACATAATCCCTTAGGAAATATTTATGTGGAGTTATGTCAGAAGGACAAGGTATTGGAACGTCCCAACCTATCTAGCTATCTGGGAATGTTTGATCAACACAAATATGGACTTGCAAAGACCATAACGGTGGTGTTCCAACTTGCTAACAAATCACATTATGTTTATATTCTTGCAACCAAGGAACAACCAACGATTACAACACATCCAGATACTCATTTGCTGTGATCGTGTCTTCACTAAAGAAGAATGGCAGGATAACTTTATTCTGTTGCCAAAGAGTCACTTTTGAAAGGTCTCTCTCAGTCTCCATCGCGACTCTTGAAGTATACAATTCCGAAATCCGTGCAGTGTTTATTCAATAATGTGGAACGTTTACTGATTCGAAAAATATGCATTGTAGGTAATCATTGTCTTCCTGAATGTGCAATAGAAATGGTGACTGCTTATTCATAACGAAGGCTGAGTTTACGTGTAGTAGGTCTCAAATCCTGGACAAATTGTACCTGTTACGCCCACAACAGGGAACCATTCTGTAAAATGTTGTGCACAGTACTCTTGATAGTTAGGTGAGGAACTACGAGCCGATATATCGGTCTCTGCAGTTCCTTCCGATGTCGATGGCCAGCCGTTTCATGGAGGGCAAAATACATTCCCTGTTTCCTTTAAATTCGTATACAGAACTTCGTGCTTTTAACATCATGTGGTCCTACCTTACTTTGTCCGAAAGTTCCTTGGATCAGTTTTGCACAATACCGTAGCACACACTAAACCTTTTCCGGAGTTGAATACTTTTCTGATTTCCTGGGGACTGTGCTTATTTTGCTTACACCACTCAATGAGATCTAAAACTAATTAATCTCTTCCAACAATTTGCCGTACTGTTTAGTTTCCCATCTTACAGATTACAAAAGTAACATATATTTTTTGTAATCAGGGGAATCTTAGTGGACACCTTGGAGGCATGAACTCAAAGGGCCAAAATTAAGTCACCATACTTGAAAGTAATTGAAGTTATTCTTTTAATATAGGATAACATTCTTGCAGTCTAATGTGGTTGTTTTACAACACTCCGACCTTATATTGAGCCGCCATTATTTAGAAATAAAGACATTTCGATTTACTATTATTATTAACAATTGTAGGAAATATTGCCAACCACACAACATAATACGTCTGTTTGATATGGATCGTATTTTCTACCAACCGGTCTTACGGACAAACATACTTTTGAAGTGCTGGATAGGAACAAGTACTGTATTATATTTGGACACAGTCATTAAAAGTACTGAAAACGTCAAAATTACAGCTGTCGTAAAAGTGTGTAATCATTAATCAATTACTTTGATAGGAATTTGAACACGATGAGGATGATGGTATTGGTAACTTATAATATTGATAAACAAATAATACGAAAACTATTTTACTCGGCTTACTTACTTACTCTATGGCTTAAGGACCTCTCAAGTTCATAGCTGCAGTAACAAAGTGCGCCATAGGATTTTATCCTGAGCAAGATCAAGCCAGTTCTCAACACAAACACCCACGTCTCGAAGATCCCTTCTAATATTAACGTCATCTCGGTCGTCCTAACGGTCTATTTTTCTCCAGTTTACCAACCAAGATGGAATATAATCGTCTACAAACTAAACCTGAAAGGCTCTCTCCTCGTTGTGGTCCACGAAGAATCTGCATTTCAATTTTCACAAGCAAACAAAATGTACCTTCCCAGATCAGTACATATAATTCAGCGAATTTCTTGTGTTGGTCAATTATGATCTGTCAAAGTACCTAATGTACATGTGTGGATTAAATTTGTGTAAATCAATGCGGATAGGTTCAAAGGTATGGAAACAATTTAAAAAACTTTTTTTAAATTAGTTGGTAACACTGATATCTGAGTTGTCTGCGATACCTTGAGTGTCTCTTAGGACATAAGTTCAACCGCGAAGTTCAGAAAAGGCGGGAAAAACTACTTACAATACTGCCATCTGAGAACGACATTTAGAAATTTTAGTCATGCCTCCCAGCAACGGGGGAGAAGGTATTTTGTGTCCACCACCGAAACAAAAGAAATTTAAAGCAGACTGCAACGTTCAAATTGCGTCACGACGCCTATCCTTTACCTAAACACACTGAACTATTTTTTTTTAAAACAAACTCTTAATATAAATGACAAAAATATGATATGGTGCGCACACAGTTGCCCCCTCCCTTGACAGTGCGGGGCAAATTTGATGATTACTTCAGTATGATGATGATGTGTTTTCTGTTCGGGGTCAGGTTCATAGCTCTAATGTTCCTGCGCATAGTGAACCGGAAGTAGTTTAGTATTACGTTTCAGAGGAAGAAAATGTCCTAAGCACGAGATCTACAGCTCAAGGTGGTCTCCAAACCACTTGTGTTCCTACTGGGTGTAGAAGGCGGTACCGTTTCCTTAGCTAAATTACAAGGCAGCAAGTGATATAACTCACCCACTGAGGACACGTGACACTTCATTATAAATAGGTTCAAAATTGAGTGGCTAATTCCTCAAAGAAGAGTACCTCAAAACCAATTATTATTAAAAGAAGTATCTGGAAGACAAGGGAAGGGGTAAGGGTTTAAAAAAATATATTTTTATATAGCTTATATCTGGAGATTGTAATAATAGTTAAAATCAAGACCAATAATGCAGTGCGTATGAGAGAGAAACTAAGAGTATATTTCAAAACAGGATGAATTATACAAATCTCTTTGTTTGAATTATGTTAAGAAATCTTGATAAATCAAATTATTCTTTTCCGAAGATAATTTCAGATAGGCTGCGGGAATCGAATGGAAAAGTAGCCGCTCTGCAAAATCCATAGTGTTCCGTTTTTACTTAGTCTTGTTGCAGCGATGTTCAGGTTTTCTTGTATAAATAGAAATTGAAATCTCGACGTTTGGTAAGACTAACGAAATTATCATTTTATTGCCCTGAAAACTCACAGAACAAACATTTCGGAAGTTGTGAGAAATCTCAGCAGAGGGTATGCCTGTAGTGGACGCTAGCTACATCTCACAACTAAGATTCAAGCTACACACAGGTGAGGAAATACTTAAAAATATTTATTTCTTTAATAGAAATAATTCATTTCGAAATAAATCATTCTGAATGCCATGAATAAATTTTGTCAACTATCTAAATCTCTTTCTTTCTCGCAACCGAAAAGGGGGAATTGTCTTATTTTTTAAAAAAAATCCTTAGATTCACTTTCAGAATCAAAACTAATTAGAGGATGTAAGTATAATTTTATTAATAGCTATATAGTTTTAATATAACAATTTGATGACACTATAATTTCAATAATTTAATGACGATTCAATATCCTGCGAGTACAGCTAACATGAAAACACTGTGAATTGAGAGGCAGACTTCCAAGGAAAACTAAACTTTAATGTACTCTACTTCACAATTACGTCTCTTTGTCAGATTATGATTTACGAGATACTTTCCTTTGCTAGATCGACGGCACTTGCCTTAGTATAATTACAATTGGAGACATAGGAAAAGAACGTGCTTTGTCCATTTTATTGATTTTACAAGAGTCTGTTTGAAAAGTTCAGAAATAGCATTACATATACGGCACCTGCACATCAAATAAAGATTTACTTGTAGCAGATGGACTATGCATACTCTCTTCTCGGATGATAGCTTGCTGAAAAGGCCATTCAAAGAGCTAACTGATGACACTCTTATCTCAATTACGCCAAAAATGTCAAAGCATGTTCTTTTCCTGTGCTTTTCAATTAGAAGTCAAGTTTTAATTAAATCACAACTACACATTACGACTGCCAAGATCATAATAGTATGTTTACAACAAATGTACAAAACAAAACAAACAGTACTGAAATTTCAACAATGATACGAAATCAACATTTGTCAATAGAAGATGCGAGGTGACTACAGTAACACATATCTAAGTGCATCGGTACATCAAGTGTTCAAAGTGTCCATCCTCAAGTCTCATGCAGTGTTCATAACGATTCTGCAGAGTGTTGAACATGTTGATGAACACAGGTTGATGCAAAAAGGGGAAATCGTCTCCTGTAATTTCTAGGCGCTCATTATACCGGAAAACGGATTCTTTCAGCATGCCCCATATGTAGGTATCGGGGGCCGCGAAACATGGGGAGTGGGAAGGGTACAGGAATGCCCTTCTAACACTTCACACCGTATGACCGGAAATAGTGCTTCATGATAAACATCTTGTTCTCCATTCTGAAGACAATTATCGCCACGCCAACTGTACTCAGCGCTACTCTCAACACAACTAAACACTACAGAAGGCGTCACGAGCTGTTCCCATAATGCATATGCGCGTCAGACATGCACACATTTCAGTACTGTTTGTTCTGCCGAATATTGTAATTTTGGGGTTGAATTTCACTAATCTCAACACAAGATTCATATATCCAGAAAAAGCAATGCAATGCAAGTGTAAAACTGAATTTAAGTAATTGATATTGTGCAGTGAAGAAGTAAACACAATAATTACTAAATTCGAAACTAGATGTTCCCGTATTCCTTTTCTTGCACAAAGACGTTGGTTCCTACATAATTAGGGGCATTTGAGTTCAAATTAAACACATGTTTAAGATAATACAACATTGTTCAGTTTATCCAACATATAAGAACACATACAACATTTAATGATGATGGAATAAAATGGATGCAATTGCACACTTCTAAAAGCAGTAGACATAAAATATTGAAAACAATAAATCAGGATTCTCCTTGCGATCAAATTTGTCATTAAAACCTCCCTCATTAGTAGTTACCATAGCTAATTCAGCTGATTTATTTTCCCTCTGCAGAGCAACTTAATAATTACCATAAGATTCACCTTTTTTTTCCTTCTTGAGCGACACACCTCTCGCATCTCCACCATTAATAATATCAATTTTGGTAGTGGTAGTAGTAACAACAACAAGAGTAGTAGAAGTAGTAGTCGGAGTAGTAGTAAGAAAAGTTACAGAATTCTAGAAAGAGTAGAAGTACTAAAGTTGTATCTATAGTACTTTTGGAATCATTCATTCTTGAGTAATAGATAAAAGGTAGAACTAGTAGTAGAGTAGGAGAATTAGATGAAGGAAAGGAGCAATTTGAAGTGGTTTGTTAGTCATTCAGGTGACAGTAACAGTTGGAGCAGTCAAAGTTCGGAATCTCGAGGAAATTGCTAGAAAATAACTACAACATTGGAAAACGATGTTGCATTTTGGGAAGTATTTCAAGACATTCTTGAATGTAAAGGGCATCGATTACTTGCGGTTTACGTTTGGCTGATCTTCGCCTGGATGTCATGATAGAACTTTGAAATTCTACTATCCAGCGCAATGAAATCACACTCGTTCCTTATTTCATGTCGTATACATATGGACACAAGGATAAACATCAACTTATCCTGATAATCGATGAGAAACCAATCAGCCATACCATGCGAAATCTTTATCCATACTAATGGCTTCAGTCAACCGATGATAAATTGGAACTCTTAAGCTATAACAGCAGAATGGTGTTTATTACGATTGAAGAAAACATCTTTGAAGTACCTCGTTTCTATCACAAAATTAAGAAGTCTAGGTGATTTCATTACACTCTGCAATGGCACATAAAGACTTGCACTTGGTGTAAACTCTATACGTATCAACCAATTCTATTTTTTCGTTCTGCATAGTAAGCGTGAACAACGAAGATCCAATACAATCCATTGTCTACATGTCTAATAAATCTCAGTATATATTTCTTCTAATCACTGACAAAACGTTCTTGTGTCGGAGAAGAAAATGTATAAATAACAGCTGTCGTGTGTATCTCAGATTCAAGTCTTCCTTTTCTCTCGTTTTCTTTTAGATTGAAAAGAAATATTTATGCCTTCCTTCTCAACACTATTCTTGATCATTTCACTTGTGTATTTAGCACTCACGTTCTCCTTGGCCATTATCCTCCTAATTGTGAAACGGTAGTGTAGTCTTTGTACTAACAACAGCAGAAACAGAAAGAGTAGTAGTAGCTGACAAGATGGTAGAGGAAGTAGAAAGAAGTATTCCTAGTAATACTGTTGAAAAACTAGTAATAGTAGTAATAGAAGCGGAAGAAGGAGATAAAGTAGTAGAAATAACAGAAGTGTACCCGTAGTACTATTACTTAACAGTAATAGTACTCGTAGTACTAGAAGGAGAAGAAGAAACTTCAGAAGTAGTAAGCTAGAATGAGAAGACAGAAGATGGGAAATTTGAAGAAGTATGAAAAGAAGGATTGTTGCAGTCGTGGTGGTAATGACAGGCACCGAAGCTCATACATATTTATAGTTGTTAAAAGAATGAAACTGTATTTTGTAGAGTATTGTAAGGATTGCAAGATCCTCTGGATTGGCTTCCAGTATCGTTCACAGTTTCAACGAAGCTTGTAGAGAACGGTGGCAAACTTGTTTACGATGACACTGTGCTAAGAGGTCGTCTACAGAAGATACAATGGGAAGAAGACCAGAACTTTCGTTAGAAGTGTACGCTGCTTTTGCAGGAACCAACCATTTAAATTCTTGATTGACATTGTAGGAGACAGCAATACAGATGCAATGGGGTTTTCAGTTCTTCCCAATCCTATCCTATGTTGACTTACTTCCCAGTCTTCTTCAAAGAGTTTATCAGTATATGAAGTCGATCTGAAACGTTAGAAGAAATATATTTAGAACAAAAAATAATAAATGTATTGTTTGCATAAAATTTAATTTATACTTTATGAGATGTTAAGGAGCCTTTGTTTAATCTCATAATGGACCTTGGATAGAACACAAGCTGAGATAAAAGTGATGACAAAAATACGTTTAATTTACATTTTTTAGTTTTATGAATGGTAAGAACAAATAAAAATGCACATCTCGTTCACTTTTCTGTCACTGTTCTGATAAGTTTTCCACGAAAATGACTCTCGAAATAAATATTAGTCATTACGGTTGAACAAACCCGTTACACAATCTGAAACTGAGATCATCTCGGATATAATTGCAGCAAACGCTACATGAAGAAGTTCCGTTCTGTTTACTAAGCAACTAAAAAAGCATATGAATTTATCATGGGGGTTGTTTTTGCGGCATTTTGAGCGGAGATGTGAAAAGTGCATCACATCCTTGCTTACTAGTGAATGTTATCTTCAAACTTTACAAGATGTGTCTATTCTAGAACTTGAAAATAATCCTCGTTTTGCCGAGAAACAGTTTACATGGCTACTGAGGCACCGCCTCCTTATAGTATGAAAATCGGTTCTTAGTCGCTTAGAACAATTGATGGAACAGTCGTTCCAGAACTTGAATATGACTTTTACGTTGTGTCATCTGTGAATTAGTGTCCATCCGATGTGAAATGTGCAGAGAGAATCATGTTTTTTAATTGGAACAAACCTTGTAAAGCATTGTAGAAGAAAAGGCAAGGAAAATGTTTTCTATTAAAATTTTTGGGGAAAGCAAGTTTTACCTCATCCTCTATTCTTCCACTTACGACCTTGACTTGGTAAAGAGGTACCAATTGTAGGTGCTAATGTCTTACTATAGTGTCATTATGAATGCCATTATTGTATCCTCTTCTGTAAAAATTTAGATTAGTCCCAAACCACTAGAATGTAATAGCAAACCACTGAGCTCGAAACTGAAATAACTTACACTGTTTATACATTGTTCAAGACATTATCAACAAGATTATAGATTTGTTTCTTAATATTATAACTTCTAAATAAATTAAAATAGCTTCTAGTCCTGTAAATACAAACTGGTCTGTAGAAAAGATGGCTAAAAGTCATAAATTCAATTCGAAAAGAACACTTCTGTTACTATCAAAAAAGTGAATTACATGGTTGTTGGACAGTAAAGTAGGTCGTAACCGTTAAATGAAAGATGTAAGGTTTATTTGTATCATACCCGTAGTTCTGAGGAAACACTCAGGTTCCAGTTCTGCTTATAGCTGCAATGATTGAAGCAGGCTTTCCTAAGTTCCATTAGAGGAATGTTAGACTACTATCTTATCAATCATTGCTCAGCTGTTCACATCCTCCAACTTTTGATGGATTAGACCACATATACCTACCATCGGAGAATTAATTTGTAATAGTAACGGGATGTTATGGAGACATTCACTAGGTTACATTACAAACCGTGATGAGAAGTGACCAGGACTCTTTTGAATACAGTAGAATAGCCAGCGGAAAGCTTTTTTAAGTTATTTAGTTTGCTTCTCTTATCTCACTAGTAAGGCAGGCAGACAGTAAGGAGCAGACCAAGCCTTCAAAACTCATTCACACTGAAATTCTTTGCTGCAATTATGCATTAGGATGGGCCGATGTTTTTTCTTTCACATAATGGGGTTCGAGTTGTCATCAAAAGCTGTGCACTGGTACCAAATAAAACCATGCCAAATATGGCCGTCCTAAAACAATATTTAACCGGATCCCTAGATCCCTAAAGGGCCCAATTGTTTTTTTTTTAAAAACAGGGAATAAAAATATGATACCAGTTTCCACATTTTGGGGTTCGAGTAATAATGAAAAGTTGTGCATTAGTACGAAATGTAGCCATATCAAATGTGGAAATATATATTTAACCAGGCCGATTTATTTCTTTTAGAAATTTGAGTTTGAGTAGCGTGCAAAAATTGTAGAATGTTATGTTATGTTTGTTTGCCGAAACACAGCCAGAGCAACAAATATCTAGCCTGGCCCGGAGCCTGCGAAAACTTTAGTTTGAAAAACGGCCAAAAACGCTTGACGGCCAAGAAGGGCCACGGTATGGCTAAATTTCGTACCAATGCAGAATTTTTCATAACTACTCGAACCCCAAAATGTGAAAGCTTGTATAATATTTGTATTCCTTGTTTTGCAGAAAAAACAATTGGGCCATTTAGGGATCCAGGAGCCCGGTTAAATATTGTTCTAGGACGGCCATATTTGGCATGGTTTTATTTGGTACCAATACACAACTTTTGATGCCAGCTCGAATCCTATCTTAAAAAAAAAAAAAAAAAACACACACTTCGGCCCACCAATTGTGCATTTAACGCGCGAAAGAATATGCCGTTTTTCAGTTTCTCTAGGATCAGTTTGTCAACACTGTAAAAAATAGTTGTGTTAATTCAACACAATGCGGTGTCCCAGCGTGACTACCACTTTTGTGTGTTAAATCAACACAACACAAGGTGTTGATTTCGGTACTGTGAAAAAAAAAGTTACGGAGGCAATTAGATTTGAACATGGGTTGTTCAGTTAGAAGTCGAGCGTCTTACCGACTGAGCTAAATCGTCGGACAGAAAATGAAGTAGATGCAAACGATATTTAATGAACAACATTTGAATTAAACGACTACACTATAGATTTAAACAGTGTATGGGTTCAAATATATGTTGTTGAACCCCCAAAACTTACTAAGTTACTTGCACGACTTATGACATGCTTTAATCACTTCCTATTTGTCAATTGGAAAACAGAATTCCCATTCATTGAGAATAATTCTATTTCTATGAAAGCAAGCAAGATGGCGGAAGCCAAACACTTGAGCAGCATTACTGCTTTCTTATCGTAATAATATGTCGAATGCTGCGCTTACTTTCATAGAAATGGAACATATTCTCAGTAAATGGGGATTGTGATTCCTAATTGATCAATGAAAAAGTGATTAAACCATGGCATAAGTCGTGGGAGTAACTTTGTTTGTGTTTACGGTTCAGCAAGATTTTTTTAATCCTCTATATTGTTTCAATCTAGTAGTCTTTCCGTCTGACGATTTAGCGAAGTCGGTAAGACGCTTAACTTCTAACTGAGCAACCCATGTTCGAATCTAGCTACAGCCGTAACTTTTTTTCTTCCAGTACCGAAATCAACACCATGTATTGTGTTGATTTAACACACAAAAGTGGTAGTCACGCTGGGACACCGCATTGTGTTGAATTAACACAACTATTTTTTACAGTGAAGGATGAGTTATCTATCGGTAGGTATTGTCTTTGAGTTCGCTCATGGGAAAATCTGAGTAAACTCTAATTATTCAGTACGGTAGGGACAATGCCTGGAATATACAGTAGACAATCAAAAGAAATCAGTGAATTTGATAAAGATCTTTGTTAATCCAGGCATGTTCCTATGGTTTCGCGCTTGAAAGTTTTGAATTCAAGTCCTGAACCAGATCATCTTAACTGAAATTATGTCTGGTTCCTTCCACAGCCTCCAAACGAATGATTGGTTTGTACCTTAAAATCAGTGCAATGACCGCACCCTTCCCACTTCCTTACTTTAACACAAAAATAGGGTAAATGTTAAGGACATAGTTGCTTGTGTATGCCATAACAGTAAGTCATTTGAATGGATTATTAAACATACTCTTAATATATTAACTACCCCATAACATTATAAGGTAGTGCGTGAGAAAAGTCAGGTAATATCATGAAATGCTTACCTACCTATTCTGTTACTTGAAAATAGTAACAGAGTGGACAGATGAAGGACCTCTTTGATAGAGAGAATACATGGTCACAGATGAAGTAGAGAAAGTACGCAAAGTAAGATAAAGATAAAATTAATTTTAACGAGCGGTAACAGTACTATGGCTTACGTCCATCCCGATAAAATAAGCAAGGAAATATAGAACCAGAAAGGAAAATTTCCCAGGATGCTCACCTTTGAGTGGATCAACACTGGACATAAGTTATTCAATAAAAAGTTTCATCTTTGAAAAGATTAGAAAAGTGAAAAGAAGTGCGTGTAAAGACTCAAGAAATAAAGTTGCGAGAAATATTATAATTTCACAATGTTCTTGATATGATGAAAAGGAAGTACAGTAAAGGAAGATGAAAAGAGAGAGATTTATATTTTCCAAAATTGTGAAATCTAGAATAATAAAGGAATTGGGTAATTATTCGAAATTGGTTAATGTGTGATGGTCGCCAAATGGCGCCTTGACTTTTGGTTTTGGTCACCAAACGTGAATGATTAGTCGCCACTGTTTTTTTGTTTGTTTTTTTAAGTAAGGTTGCAAAGGTAGAAGATGCGTATGTTAATATTTCAGTAGCACATTTTGCCAAATAATGCTTTCAAAAGACAAATTCCCTAATTAATACACAAATCACTTCAGCGTGTTGTCATTAATTTGTTAAATTAGTTATAAACAAAACATGATTATGATAAGGATAATGTCAGACAATGTTCTACATTTGGGCAATATTTGTAATACTTTTTTTATTCAGCACTGTTCGTTACAAAGTGGCAGGATGTAATACTATTAAGTAACCTAACTTACCTTTATTGATAAGAATTACAGCAACATAGCCTCTGATTACACCAACATAGCCCTCCCACCCACCAAAATAAAACAATAACTTCAAATTCTATTTCAATGTCTTTATAAATATTGGCAGTTCTACAGTACTGTCAAAGCACACTAACACTTATTTTTAAAATCTAGTCCTAATGTGCCCCATAGCAAAATCTCTCTATCACAAATATCTCCTAATGTGCATTTGTAAAGCTGAATAGCTCTAGTTTGGGACCATTCATCTTGATCATCAGTAAGCCGTCAACAGCAATCACATGCAAACGATTTCGATGGTCTGTTTTGACCAGGTTAGTTGGCTAAACCCTCTCTCACATTCTGCAATACTAAGTGGAATAACCCGCAGAAAGTTCAAAACTTTGTATACGTTTAACGTATGAAGAAGAAAATCTTGAAAACGCTGTCAAGCCTCCTTACATGTGACCACCTTAAACTCATGAAATGCCTTCATTATAGCTTCCTCATCCACTTTAACGCTCATAGTCGCCAATGCCTGAACTAGTGCTAGCAATTCTTCCAGATATAATTCTTGGTAGGCAAATCCTTATCACCAGGACGGATGGGTATGTTGCAAGGGTCAAATATTTCTACATGTCGCAGAACTTTGTTTGTATTCATGCTGTCAAAACGTTTGTTTATTTCGTCTATAATTGAACCTAGCAATACACGGCCATCCTCAAAACGACCTTTTTCCTTACTTCTGCTAGGAATAATTTTACACTTTGAAAACGTCAACGGGTTGACTCTATTTCGTTGCAATTTTTTGTTGTTAGAGCTGGTAGCCGCCTCTTCATCTTTGTCGCTTGATTTACCCACACATTTAGCATTGCTACTGGATAAAAAAAATCCGGTCTTCCGTTTCGCCTTAATTTTCTGTTTGACTTTAACTTCACAGTAGCTTCTGCTTCAATTTTCAACACATTATCACCGTCTGCGCACGCATGCACAGTATGACATTCATTGTGATGTGGGAGGTTTTCACAGGCATTTAACAACTGTGTTCGCGCCTCGCAGAATGAGTATGGCAGATCATAAAACTTGAGTGTGACAGATAATGAAAATCTTTTGTTTTTCAGACTTTGTACTAAATGTAAATCTTGAACAGTCGACGGAAGAATTCAGTTTCAGAAGAGGAAAGCTAGTCGCCAAATTTGGCGACTGAATAAATATGTTTAGTGAATTCCTAGTCTCAAAATGCGACTGGCGACCGGTAAATTTCGAACACTGAAAGGAGGATGAATGTATCAGGTGCTCTTCGGATATGGTTTAATTGCAGAAAGCAAGAAATATACAGAGGAAAGAAATGTGAAGGAATGTCCGTGATAGAGCACGGTACAACAATTCTTCAGTCGAGATAATGTACGTTGTGCTACTGCAGGTAAGCGTGTAGCAATCACAAGAAGAAAACAGAAAAGGCAGGTAAAAATTTTAAAGGTTCAATGAAAAATCTGAATAAATAGTTTATATACGATAATGAACTTGTAAGTAAAACATCATATATTACTTTTACTCGGTACAGATCTTTTTATTTAATACTAAGTGGAAAGAAAGATGCTAAACACTTGCCTATGTAGGCTCCATAGTAATATGTTATTTAAAGTCTGTTTGCCTTTAAATAAACCAGATCAAGAAAAGAACTATGAAAGTAATGAAGAAGAAAATAATAATAAGAACGGTAGAAAATGCTAAAAAACTGAATTTGTAAGTAAAATAAAAAATTAATGTAAATTTATATCGATTCAGTTAAAGTTTTCATCCTTTGAAAATTAAAATGACACAATAAAATGTTGAAAAAGCAAAAAGATGCAAAAGCGAGCCTTTATTCATAAGTAGTATGAAAGAAAAGTAATG
>JAGDQP010030762.1:0-22388 GCA_022664845.1 Lepisma saccharinum | reverse complement strand
CGGGCATTTTGGATAAAAGATGGACACATTTTTAACGTTTTCTTATATTTTCGTGACATACTCGTGATGATACACTGTCATACCAAATTTCATTTCTCTATCTCGAACGATGTGAAAAATGGTATTTCAGCTGCCATTTTGAATGAAAGATGGTGAATTTTTTAAAACGTTGTTATGTTTTTCTAAACTACTCTTGATAATACATCATTATGCCAAATTTCGTATCTCTGGCTCAAGCAGTTGGAAAATGGATTTATGGCGCCCGCCATTTTGGATCCAAGATGGCGTCTTTAGAGATATTTTGTAATATTTTCATAATCTACAAATAATGTTGTACTGTCAAACTAAATTTCATTATTCTAGCGGCAACCGTTCAGGCTGTGTATTCTTTAAAAGTTTAGGGTTGGCGGCCATTTTGAATTCAAGTTTGCGACTTTTTCAAATTTTTAAAATGTTTTCTTAATTTGCTACCAATGATGTAGTTTCATACCAAATTTCACTGTTCTATCTTTAGCCGTTTAGGCTGTGTATTCTTTGAAATTTTAGGTTTGGCGGCCATTTTGAATCCAAGATGGCGACCTTTTCAAAATGTCGGAATTTTTCCTTTATCTACTTATCATCCTCTACCTTCATACCAAATTTCATGTTTCTAGCTTACTCCAAACACCCTAAACAATATGATGAGTGAGTCAGTCAGTGAGTGAGTGAGTGAGTGAGTCAGTTAGCCTAAAATGTGCAATTTCAGGGGTCCACAACTAGAACATAGTTTGAGATACGAATATGAAATTTTGTACATCTGCACATATTTACCATATCTCCTTAACGGCAAAAGCTCATATTCCTATCTTTAACATCTTTTTTCTTACGGGGCCCCCAAATCGTCGATTTTGCCATAAACTCTTGTTCCTGTATAACATGCTTCTGGCAGTGCTAACGTTTTCTGACGTGCAGAACTTGGCTCATGTACTGCCGTGCATGTTGATATAGCTATTATGCACGGTTTACAATGTTTTAGATCCTAGAAACTGTTTCTTGTAGGTAGAAAGATTGTTTATTGTTTATAAACGTTATTTTGCTCGAATATTGATATACGACTAAAAATCTTCTAGTTTCCGGTACATGATGTGTCGTACGTACGTGAAATTGACCTTGGATTATTATGCACGTAGCGGCTACGTAAAATATTATTATTTTTTACACACCCCGCCTCCCGACCCGACCACATTAATCGTACCTGTTACCTTTGTATAACAATTTTCTCTATGAAATTTCGGTCGTGAGGCCATTCCTTCCATCTGTGGTGATGCGTTGGCTTGCTGTGTGACGTATATAGTTGGGTAGGGTGCAACTTTCGCTTCCCTGATTTTATCATGGTAGATAATGAGTCAAAAGAGAGGGAGGGATGGCATAAGATGGCCAAGAAAGATTGTTACACAATTGCAGTTGTTTAGCAATGCGCTGATGTATGTTACGTTATTGTTTCAAGAAAATTTCATAAGTTGAATGATAAAAGTCTTGGAGTTCAAGGATGTAGGATCATAAGCTGTATAGTGAAAGATCATAGCGGATGGGGCATGCGGTATGTGAATGCGGTACACGGGTGCCAATAGCTTGCAAAGGAACGTGTTGAGTGGTCCTGACGCGATGCCAGAATGAACGTGTGAGGCTAACGATGTAGTCAGTAAGCAGTACAAGTTTGAGGTCCTTCTACTTCTCCTTCAAGATATACTTTCATCAGTTATTGGTGGAGTTGAATTCGTGGAGAACGGAACTGTGCCTTTCCTCAATCCCCTTCTATAACTGCATTTATAAAAGTTTAAATGTATTTACGACATAGTTGTGGTACAGTGGGTAGCTGGTTGTACGTCGTCGTCTACATTATGTAACTTTTATTTAGACGGACAAAACGTGATATTCATTCGATATTGTTTAGTTATTATAACCTCAAGATATAATATATAATAAAAAACAATTGTAAAAAAATAACTTAGAAGTGGTTTATTTGCAGTTTTCTAAAATTATTAGTAGCGGCGATGGGTGTTCAAAAATCCGAAGTTGTTTCCGCAATTCTATTTTGT
The DNA here is from genome assembly GCA_022664845.1 of Lepisma saccharinum. Taxonomy (NCBI): domain Eukaryota; kingdom Metazoa; phylum Arthropoda; class Insecta; order Zygentoma; family Lepismatidae; genus Lepisma; species Lepisma saccharinum. The sequence continues at coordinate 20,310 of JAGDQP010030762.1, read as the reverse complement.
CAAAACTGGACATTGTGCCTTTCTGAAATACTGACATTTTGGAATCACAAAAATTGGCATTCAGGAATTCCGAATACTACTTAGACCTGAGCCGAATAGTTGTCGTTTAATCAGGGTCGGATTTATACGTTTAGGCGTCCTAGGCCCATGACTTCTAGCGCCCCTCTGTCCTCACCACTTTCGTCTTTTTTTCCCTTCCTATCCTCATATTATGACAAATGACTCTCCTCCGTCTTCTAGCCATTAATAATAATAACGATATAATAATTATTTAACTCTGGTAATGTGGTTATTTACAAAATACGTTTCAATAATATTATAACAATAAAATAATTTCATTAAATACAATTAACAATTTTAATTATATTACTGTGGGGTACTTGTTCAAAATATGTTAATTACACTGAACAAGAAGGTAATACAAACTATTTTCCAATTTTATTATTTACAATATTGTTATTACATTTCGTTCACAACCTTTACGCAACTTTAAGAAGGATCCTAGCTTCAGCCATTCTTAGATTCTACTTTTTCTAACATCCCAAATGGCACATTGCAGTCTCGTGATAGATGTACAATTCTAACAATTACAAACTCTAGAATTTTCTAAATACTTAATCAAGTTTTTGAGAAGAAAAAAATCTTTAAAAATCTAAATATTAACAATTCCAATCACAACAGAAAACACTAAAATTTTTCTAAATATATTTATAAAGTATTCTAACATTTAAAAAAATAATACTGACAATACAAAACTTAAAAAAAAAAGTTACAATTTTTTATACATTTTCAAAAATCTAAAATTAAATCTAAATAAATCTAAAATTAACAATTACAATACAATACACTAAAAATTTCTAAATACATTTGTAAAGTTTAAAAAATTAAAAATTACAATTACGTTTCAAACCACGAAGCACACAAGACACTTATATCATAAAAGGACATACAAAAACACTTTACAGTAAATTACAGAATGGTAAAGTCATCATATTTTCTCCTCGCTATTTAGCATTTATTGATTCATCCTCTTTGCCACTTCTCTTTATGTAGGAAAAAGGAAACGTAGATTTACAGAATTGAACCCTGCTGTGTACCGGTATCTCGGTCCACTCGCCAGTACGTCGCCCCTAAGAGCTAGCAAGTTCAGAGTTAAAAAAATCTCTAGGAATGGACAAAAACGACACTAGAAACTCATTAACCACGTTGAATACGTGGGCCGCTCTTTGAATTTTAAACACAATCTCCGGGAATATTCATCTCCTGAAGATATAAAGTCAAGTTAGGGAGAAAATGTTTCTTCTGTCATAAAAAGACAGGTTAAGATATTTTTAAAATTTGTAAGGTCTTTAAATCCATCTTTGAATCAGACCAGGATATGGTAAGGGAGGGTAGCAGCCGGTATCTTAGTTAAGGTACCATTCTGACGTTTGTCTGGTGAAACTGAAGGAAACTAAAAGGATATGTCAGTCAGAACGATTGGCCGAAGGATTCTAACGAACGGTACCTACCTATTACGGACCCGAAAAGACACTTTAGTTTTCCTCATATACAAAAATTAGCGTAAATTACGCCTCCATGCATACTTAACACAAAGTATTTCTTGCCCATTAGCAGAGGTATAAATGACAGCAACGCTTTACATGTGACATAGACTTAAAAAGTTGTTAAAAATCTACTTTTCTTAAACAATTCGTACTAAAAAGTAAAAAATAATTTTGTTTATGCGTGACTAAAAAAAAAGCATATGGGGCTCTCTCATACTACTTTAAAATTCCTCAATTAGTGGGTCCCATTGTACTGTGCAGTATATTGGTATGAGTGATTATGATTATTTTGTTATACTGTATTTCTGGTAAGGGTGTTTTTCCTGTATATTCAGTGAAATTTTTGTGTTTTTGATCTGCCATCTTGGAGTTAGTTTTTGGGTCATGGCGCTGTTGTCGGTCGAGGTTGGTCGCGCCATCTTGTCTTCCTGCTCTGCAGTTAGACAAGGAAATCGGTACGTGTAACATTCAATGTTATGGATGTAAAATTTATATATATTGTATATTCGTAATTATTCTGCGCTGAAAATTTATGTTCTATTTTTAACCTTGTTGGTTTGTGTTATTAACGATGGTGCTCCAATTGATGTTCCGGGGTATTTCACGTAATGTATAATGGTTCATTTTGTGTTTGGCATATTTTTGTGTAGTTTATGAAATATTGAGGTTTAACAATGTCCGCCATGATAGGGCGAGAAGTCACAACGTGGTTTGAAATGAACGAAATACAATTTCGTTGATTGTTAATATTACAACATTCTTATAAGTACCTTAGTTATATGAAATACTTATTTATTATTGGTTCTTGCTACTGTCAATTAAGCTCAATAATTTTGTTATTTATTAAATTGAATCAGGGGCAATTCGAGCTTTATTTGAACAAGGTTAACATCCTGTTAGCAGTGAAAAGTAACATATATTGCTGTCTCTTTAAGTCATCTCGCGGTATCAACTCCCCTTCGGTGCATGCATGGTCTTGTCGGCGATTGTGGAGGAACTTGGTCGATTACTTCTCGAGTTAGTTTTTTTTAAACTGCAAAAATTGTTCGTCCTCTACTTCCGCTATAACTGACGAGGCGGTGCAGGTACCGTATGGGTCGTATTTTTAAAAGTCATGCATAAACCAAAAAATATTTTTTACTTTTGGTACGAATTGTTTAAGAAAAGTATGTCTTTAAAAAGTTATTTTATTATTTTTTTACCCAAATCCTAAAGTCTTCTGTAATCAGTCAAACGCCAAATCGTTGCAGGCTAGTATTTATGCGTAATATTAAAGAAATAATTAAATATGTTTTTAAATTATATAAATACATGAAAGTAAATGGAAGATTGGGTTCTCACCGGATTTACGTCACTGTCCAAAATTCCATCATTGTATGACGTCAGGAAATGAGTTAAGTTAACGTTGAAAGATTTGAGGACACCAGGAACCATTGTGAACTCAAGAAAAGGGTGTAATATTGATCGTTGGTGTGTACAAAGACACAAAAAAGGAATAAATAATGTTCCTAATATAAACTCTAATCTTTGTTGTACTATTTCTAATGTAAATTAACCTAACTTTAAATTACCTGAAGTCAGTTATTTACGAGGGGTTCAGGAAATTCAAAGGTAACAGTGTTTGGCGCTCTCTCTTAATGTTCTTTTTCCTAAATATTGTTTTCGTCTCGTGTTTTAAATAGTAAATTCTATTTTTCCTTGTAAAGTGTACCTCTCAGAAAGTTGCACCCCTATTGCCGGGCCTAGTGGGCCTATGCATAAATCCGGCCCTGCGTTTAATCTTCCGGAATTAAAAGAAATAGGGACAAAAAATATTTTAATTTTGTAAAAGTATCGACCGCATATAAAAAGAGTAATACATTTCCAGAAAAAAAAAAAACATTCCTAAAACGTATAAAACATTTTCGTAATTGAAATCACAAAATTAATATTAGAAATCGAGTATTAATGATCAGTTTCGATTTCCAGATAACGGCTCTCGTTTCCTAGATTAAACCAAAATATTTGATACTCTTCAAACTCGAACGATGTTCAACCAAACTTTACCGAGCCGCCGCAGCTCAGTGATAGAGCGTTGGTGTAGCATTCGGGAGGTCGTGGGTTCGATCCCAACGGTCGACCATTCCAGGGTTTTTCCTCAGTCACACCAGGCAAATGCCGGGATGGCATCTTCAACATAGACCCTGGCCGACAACTTCCCGAATCCTTTCCCCCTCCTCTATCCCGGCCTGAGCCTTAGATGCCTGAAGGCCATAAATAAAATTCAGTTCAACCAAACTTTGGCCTAAGCCTATCGTAGACCTGAGGATCACCAACGTTTCCACTCCTAGCATAATTTGAAGGGCTTTAACATCTATAAGAGTGTGTGACATAAAGTCAAAATCCAGGATAATTCTTCAATGTAGGAACATAAAGGGATGATTGCAACTTGATTTACGAAGAAATTGAAGTCTTTGAACGATTGAGCTGGACGTAGAAATGAAAAAGAATGAAATGAACATAAGACCAAATTACAGACGGTATTAATAAGAAAAACTGAAACATTTGTAACGAACGGAGATGAGTATTGAATGGACCTAAGTTATCGACAGAATGTTTTTTGACGATGAGGGGGGGGGGGGGAAGAATGAGAGAGGAGATTCAGCGACGTAATCAGATTTTCTTTCTTGCAACTTACTAAACTTTCTTTCTACCAATGACGTCAATAAAATGAAGACATTATCACTGTTAAACCTGCCTCCAAATTTGGAACACCCACGGAAGATTCCATGGCACGGGAAGACTTCTTATTCTTAGGTAAAATTAGTTTGTGTTTACTTACTTAATTAATTCTTATTGCTTACATATAGACAAAAATCTCTAAACTTATTTCCTCAATGTAATATTTCCCCCCTCTGTGGTTTTCTACTGAGGAAATTCATTAGATTACTCTTCCTTTCATGTGGTATTTCCAAGTCTTCTTAAAAGAGGTAAGAAAAACTATTGTCAACAGGATGAGGAAAATTGAAGTAAATAATTGTTTACTCTTAGCACTAATGAGATCAACCATCAGCAGAGGCTATTGATTACTTAGTAGCTATAGTTAACATTTCTCTCTTCTCTGGCGGTAACACCATGGTTACCCAACACGCTGCCAAGTACTTAGTCAGCGGGAGCAAAGCGGACGACGAAACTTTGCCGCGGATTTAAACTTTGTTCAGCTCAAGTATCGTCTTCTCTCGCTGGACTCATTTTGTTTTAAATACTTGTTTTTCTTCACTATTATAATTCCTTCAATTCCTCGCTAAAGTATGACCTAGTTAACGATCACTTCTAAAGAGTAATTTCGGTTAAACGACGCTCAAAGGCCATTCATTTGTCCGTTTAAAGTAATACTTAGTTACATTTTGCTTTATGAAACATTGTTCTCGGAAGGAGATAGGAATGCAAAGAGCCGTTCAGCATCGTTATTAATATTGTTGAACCGGGAATGTTGTTCGTATTGAGGACATTCCACTCATTCAGGAGTTAATTGCAATAAAGGAAATAAAATTCAATTCAGTTGAAATTGGTTTGTCTCGTAAAGCATGAATGTGAGGATAAGTTGAATAAATCATTGCTTGGTCTTATTTAAGAGGAAAAAAAAAGAACTTTTTAGAGATATACTTTTCTTAAACAATTCGTACTAAAAAGTAAAACAAATAATTGTGTTTATGCATGGCTAAAAAGAAAAGCATGAGGCGCGCTGTCATATACAGTCACTTTGTAAATTCTTCAATTGGAGCGCCCCATACTTTTCTTTTTATTCATGCATGAACCAAATTATTTCTTACTTTTTTAGTACGAATTGTTTAAGAAAAGTACGTCTTTAAAGGGTTCTTGTCTTTTGTTTTTTTTTGTTATTTCGGTGCTCGGATACTTTTTCTGAGGCTAGTGTTTTGAGACCCAAATTCTAAAGTGTTCTGCAACCAGTCAAACGTAAGATCGTTGCAGGCTAGTAATTACTTTAGAATAAAGAAGTCCGTATTAAAAAATATATAAATAAATATATATATATTTTTAAAATATTGAAAATAACAATGGAATACTGTATTGTGACCCGAATTACATCTCTGTACAAAATTTCATCATTGAATGACGTCGGGAAATGAGTTAAATTAACTTTGCATGATTTGAGGACACCATGAACCATTGTGAACTAAACAAAAGTATGTATTTACATACAGTATGTTGCTGTTTATATAGAAAATTATCAATGCATGTCACTTTTACCTGCTGTTATCTTTGTTTAAGTATGTTCCATCCTGTGAGCTGTATTTTGGTCACAGTATATTCATAGTATACTGACTAGATAATAGAAGGCTTGAAGACAGAGGTTCAAATTATTCCAAGCAAAGTATTTTGTTGGTGCGAAATTTTCTTACGTTGTTTTCCCTGTGACAAAACCGTTTACTTGGTACTCCTTTGACATAGTCAGAACATATAAACTAATCAATAATATATTCTTCTGCTTTCTCTACGAATTTTGAATGGATTTATTTTATGTGGATTAGGCATTTGAGGCTTAGGCCGGGATAGGATATGGAAGAGGATTTTGGAAGGAAGTCGACCAGGGCCTAGTTTGTAGATACCATCCGGTATATGCCTCGTGTGACTGATGAAAACATTGGAAAAACCTCAGTCAGAATGTCACATTGTCTATGAGTAGCCTATGAGCCAACGTTGTGATATTCGACTTCATGTCTGAAGAAATCTGGTAATTTGAATTTCAAGGAATCATTTAGTCAACTTCCACTATAAGAGGAGATTCCTCGAGGGTTATTACTTAGAGTGGCAAAAGCTGGAAATTTGAGAAAGCAAGATCAGGGGAATCGGGGGGATATTCCTCACGAACCGAGCTTTTGGTTAGCTGATTTTACCATGTTAGCGGAATGCAAGCAGGCATTATCATGATGCAACATCACTAGACGTAGTCCTCCTAGTCGTTTTTCTTTAATTTCAGCCCCACGGTGTTCGAGTTCTTGGTCATAAATCAAAGCAGAGATGCTTACTTCTCTAGGAAGTAATACATGCTAAACAACGCCTACCAAATGCACAACATTCACGGATGGATACCAGCTTCTGTACGGGGCGTTGATTTCTTCTTGGGCTCAGTCATTCCTTTCTTTTCTCCATGTTAACAAAGGCACCATTTGATACGAGAAAAACATTATCCTTGATCATGTACTACCCGTACACAGTACAAATGTTTCTAGCCACCTTCGCTGCCTTTATTCCTCGATTAAATCCAAACAATAGAATATGTCGGAAATATTCGTTTTTTTTTCACTTGAAACACCATATATTTGGCCCACAAACGCAAAGCTCAACGCATATTCACTAACAAAATCACTACAAACGAAAAACAAACTGCTGATATCAAGTTAAAAATAAATGTCATGAAATCATGCATCAACCGAACATTTCATATCTATTTGTAAAATTGGAAATTAAGTAATTAACCTTGGTGGGCGGCAGATTCCAGACCATAAGGAAGATCCAGGAGAAATCACTACGATACTTCCAGGCCAACCCAAAACTGGAGTTCCAGAATACATGCCAGAGCTGGAAGAAACGCTAGGAGTGGTTCGGGACGGGCGTAAGTCATAGTGCTGTTACCGCCCAATACAATTCATTTTTATCTTAACTAGGAGTGGTGTGTACATAGTCGATGGTATTATTTTGAAGGAAACAAGTCTCACTAATTGATGAGTAATAAGAATAACTAATAACATCTTTAGCGTTTTCTTAAAGTTCGTTTTTCTTTTCAGCAATTCTTGTACATCTATTAACTCAAGTACAAATATTATTGTAATGTTTCAAAATTGAAGACTTGAATTGCAAAACATCCTAAGTCCACCGGAGTATTCTTTTATTCAGGAGGAACGAAAAACAGTCCAAGGTCTCCGTATGTTATCCTATTCAAGGGAAAATATTTTGTATTAAAAAAGGGTTTCTGTGATGGGATTAGGATGTGGATATAGATAGAACACAGATACTGACGAACAGAAAAGAATATGCAAATACGAAAAAAGTGAACTTGGGATGTTCTGCAATTCAGGTCTTCAATTATTCTTTGTGAAAACAAGAAAGAATAAAAATGGATCTGGTGAACTGTCTACGAATCAAAATTCTGGATGTATGCCTGGCAGTGAGTACCGAAGATGGCAAAATCGGTGACACCACAATTTGAGGTGTTCCAAAAGACGTTGGCACGTATTGAATTTGAATTTATTTTAAGGCCTTTAGGCAACTATGGCTCAGGCCATATGGATGATGATTCGATGAATTGGTAGAATGAAGAAAGTGGGAGGAAACGGGAGCACCCCGAGAAAACCCACACACACGGTTTTTGTCCATCACAAAGCCCACATGGCATGAGCAGGGATCCGACGACCCCTAGCACCAGAGGTGAGCACTCTACCAACTGAGCCACCGTGTCCCCATTGGCACATATTGTTTTGAATGAAATAGCCGAAAGCAATGTATTTGTTCTGCTGTAAGATCACTACGTTAAGGACCCGAACACAGTGTGTGTATAGTTCTTTATTGCCAAAAACTGTGCTTTTAAAAGTAATAAAAAGAAGTATTTCTTGAAATATTAAAAGTAAAAAAAGGTCACGGAGCTACAATATAATATCACAATTATATTTGTATTATTAAACAATGAAATGGCCTTTGCGTCCAAATGGACCCGAACACAGTAACAGGGTTAAAATATATGATATGGACAGGAACATCTTTGTTGTATTCTTAGTGTACTGCAGCACACTGATACAGTAAGAACCACTGGGATAGAGACGAAGAAAGTCATGAACGCTGGATTATGTAAACTTTTCGAAAATATCCCACATTTTTTTTTTCATCTTAGACAACTGTGCATTCTGACGCATGGTTTATCCTCAGTCACATTATGCAAATGCCCGGATGGTACCTTCAACTTAGACCCTGGACGATTTCTTCCTTAATCCTTATCCCCTCCCCTATCCCGGACTGTGTTAGATAAATTAAAATTCCGCTGATACCACTGTGCATTTATATGAACCAGTTGCCTAACATGGATAACTTTATTATCCCCTTTTATTACTGTTTACGGTGCTTTAAAATAACGCAATCCCATTCAAATCTTGAACTGAAGTATACGAAGTGCAAACCGTACACAGTGGTGAATGATGATGTTTCATAACTTCATTTTTTCTTCTTCCAAAAGTGAATTCTAGTACATTTGACATTCTCTCGTGAGACGTAGCAATCTAGTGGAGCTACAGCAAAAGTTCGAGGATGAGAGTTTCGGGGTCAAAGTGACAGACGGAGTGTGAAGGGAAGCTCACAGGGATTCGCTATCCTGATCCGATCTCCTCTCTGGAGAGAGACCGTTCCTGGAAGAGAGAGAAGCTGCTTGGGAATTGAGGTTAGTTCTGCTCCATTTCTAAGATACACGTGCAGAATCATGTGTTTCTTTATTTCTTCAATAGATGAAGATTTTCCTTAACAACTGCTGTTACCTACATCATTAATTCACTAAGCCATCCATATTACTTACTATTTACTTTTCATTGAATTCTGAATAAACATAATTCATAGTATAATATAAACAATAATTTTATATTTTACTGGCTTTACAACATTTGAGGACACAGGCTGTATTTTCTTTCTGTCCTGGGAAAAAGGAAGGTGGTCCTTGTTTCAATTTAAGGTCTATTCCGACATTCACCTTGTGGGACACCTGTCAAAGTAACTGACACTAGTAAGATCTTCGTGAACTCCAGGTTTTTATTTTCAATTTATTTATGGTCTTTAGGCATGTGTGTCATAGACCGTTTGAACTCCATGTGCTGATATGTACAGTCACCCTTACCACAAGACCACGGGGATAATTGATGTCTGATAAAGTATGTGATATACTAGGTGGCGTGTTGTTTCTGTGCACTTAGTGTAAACCACCGGTAAATAATTCCTTCATATTGATTGATACAGTACTCACAGTTGGATCGGACAGTTCTTGCCGTGTCCACTGCTCACTACATCCTATTTATCAATGAAGAACTCTCCAATAATACTCCATTCTTCTTATACAATATTAATTTGATAATTTAGTTGAGTGTTGATTAAATTCATAAAAGATTCCTCTCTAACTGGGAGGTATCTAAATAGAAGTCCAAACATGCAATCGTGATGAAGGAAAACGGATTTGGAAGACCTGCAGTTCTACATGCGAAGATGATGAAGCATGAAACATGCAAAAAATATAACAACACATGAGACAAACGTTTACGATAAATAATTATTACTTCTTTAATAATGATATGAAAACACATAGATTGACCACATGATACATTTTAATTATCTTCTGATCATTGTTAACCCAATTTGCAACTATAATATAATTTCTCAGGACGGACGTAAGCCATAGTTAGGTTACTTCCCATACAATTCATTTTACTTACTTGTACTTATAGATGATTCGTAACTTGATACGTTAGTTATCCGCAGTGATTCCGCCAGACCCCCCTGTGGGGTGGGTGAGTGTCACACCCAAGAATGAAGATTGAATTGTATTGAGGCGTCTAAGACTCAGGCCGGGATAGGGGAGGGGAAAGGATCCGGGAAGGTGTCTATGTTGAAGGTGTCATCCCGGCATCTGCCTAGTGTGACTGAAGAAAAACCCTGGAAAAACCTGTCAGGATGGTCGGCCGTTGGGAGAGTGTCACCCCCAAATCTTCATGAACATTGTCCCAACTTTAACATTTTTGCGGTCAAAAGTCGATAGAATCCATGCAAAACTCTTTATACACCCTCCCAATTTTGACTTTATACCCCCCAAACTTAAAATCCTGGCGGAATCCCAGGTTACAGTTGAAGAAGTAATCATCTACATGCAAAGAAAGATGCAGAATGACTATACTTTTACGCGTGGGTAATAAATAACTCAAAGTTGGTTTAATAAAATGTAATAATTACTTTTATGTCCTTTCATTATTTCAAAATACCGTGCTTAACTAGTATAATCTTTCGTTTCAGAGTATCGTTGCAGACTTACAGCCAAATACGACAGTTGCTGTCCTGCCTATCGCCTTTTGCCCGAACATTGTATTCTCCAAAGAACGTCTTCTCTACGAATGGAGACAGACTAAGGTTCGTAGCTGCAAGGGCTATTCATAAATGTAAGTCCAGAAATAAGAAACAAGAAGAGAAATATCAAACAGTATTCTTTTTTTTTTATTCTTGGTGAAATTACACAGTAAAAATGGTTTCTTAAAATTGAGAAAAAGGTCTTATCTTTAGATCGAGAAATAACTTTCTTAGAAATGCGATATGAGTTTTCTCATTTTATTGGAAATGAGATCACGCTTGTTTGGAAATAAAGATTACTGATCTTTTTTTTCCAACAGATATGCTCTCATTTTATATTCAATGAGAATGTTGTTATCTCATTTCTGAGAAAATTGTTTCTCGTTGCACAGATAAGAACTTTTTCTCAATTTTAAGAAATCAATTTTTTACCATGCACTTGCTGCATATGAGCACTATTTCTTCCATAAAGAAATTACATTGTTTTGAAAAACAGGTTTCCAATACAGAATAACATTTTTGATTACACGATCTTCCTTGTTTAAAGAAAGAAATACAGAAACAGTTGTTTTCCTGAAGCATTCCTCTGTGATCTCACAGCAAGACGTTCAACATGGAGCTACGAATGTTCCACCATTATTGCACTGAAAGAAAGAACTGCAATTTCCTCTTTATGTAGCCGCACCATCTCCGGTTTAGAGTCTGAGACTGTCAAAAGTTGTTGGCGTTCTGTGGCGTTGTTGCTTTTCCTTTCTGCATTCTGGGCAGAAGGAACTGAATTGTCTAAGTTTTCTCATTCTCAGCTCTGAGGGAAACACCAAAACCCATTTTCAGCGCTACAAAACCTCATCTGGTCGAAAATAGACCTTGCTCTTCCCTTGTGGTTAACTTCAGAGAGCAATGGAAATAGTTCTCTGGTTTTTCACTCTTCAGTTAAATGAATGGTGTTAAGGAGAGAGTGTAACGAAATTACCAAAGTGAAGTTGAGGAACAGAAACACAGTGGAAAACTACGTATAATAAACATTACATGACGTATAGATACATTAACAACCAGGGATTCCGCCAGAATTTTTAGTTTGGGGGGTCTACTTTTCGTGTTACATCTCGGTATACAAATTTCTCTGTGATAATAATTAGTACTTGCACGAAGCATAAAGTTGTTAGGTAAAACTTGCATTTCTTCTTCTTTCGATGTAACAATGACAATTTCTCTCGTTCCAAATGATCTGGTTTACACTTTTAGCAGATGAATACGTGAGCTGCTCATTAGTTGTGGAGAAGACTTCTTCCGAATTAATTTATTTGTATAAATAAAAAAAAAGCTCTTGTAGAACACTTTCAGAAACATTTATACGCAGGAACATATGTGAAGCTTCTCCACGCAACCGTTTCTAAGTCTAAACTCACTCTTGAAGGCCATAACGTAATTGAATAGGGTTTCTCTTAACCAGGATATCAGCCAGATATTTCAATTAATAATTGCTGTTTCAGAAAGTACATATACAGTACTTCAGAAAGCACATTAAAGGGTGTAAATTCTTGCAAGTGAAGTGAAAAGGACTGATGATTTCTTAAGAAAATACACTACCAGTGCGCTTCTGAAAGTTATTTTAACATGTATTGCTACTCCAGTAGTAGAAGGCAAGAGGTACTTTTTTTGTTTGAAAGTATTTTTGTCATGAGTTCACGCTCTTTTAAGTACAGAAAACAATATTCGCCGACATTTCGATCCTTAAAATTGTTATATCCGTGGTCCTAGTAGATTTGAACATTCAGCTGTAATTGTTGAAAAAAAAAAAAAATAATAACGACCAGGAATTAAATGTAAACAGATTGTTTGTGCAGAATAAAACCATAAAAATACACAATTAGGAAAACATCAACTCGTGTTTAAACCACAAAATTTTTAACGTATAAATATTACATCCCACCTGAGTTAGGTAAATAGTCCACTGATCTCAGTTGAATCATTAAACCGGGAGGCATATTTTGAATGTCCAATCGAGTTTGGTATACTAGGACAATAAAGTATGCTGGTTGGTTATTTTCTGTGTAAAATTCACGGAGAGAGACTTTTGAAAGCGCAAAAGATAGTTAATAAAAAATAATAAAAGAAAGCTTTATCTAACCAGCCTGCGGTTGCTAATGCATGCTTATTATCTCCGTGTAAGATCAAAAGCGTGTCAACATGTTGAAAATGGCCATAAATTACAATCAAAAACAGTATCACATAAAAAGTTTTTAATGATAGCATAATAAATGTTTCTGTAAGAAAAAACAATATCCAAGCCAGGAACCGAACCCGGACCTCCCACGCTGGTAGCCCACGCTCTACTACTTAGACATACAAGGCGTTTAAGGAAAACGATTTCGAAACGTTATTTATGCATTACAATGGAGTTCAGCAGAATCCTCAATATTCAACTCAATTGGAAATTGAAAATATGCGACCGGAAGACTCTTGTAGGCTCATTTGCTGCAGGACACTACTAAACAGTGAAAAAAAAAATATTGGGCGCATTTCAACCAATATCTAAATATGAGATTGGGTCTAAATATCGGCTACAAGGGAAACCGATACTGCTGAATGCTAGACTCTGGTGGACAAAGCACGAAGTGTGAATTGGGATTCTGATCTGAGCTTCCTTGTGTAGCCTTAGAAATTGTGAATTGTAGGAGATTAATTTCGACAGGTATGTATTTAGGCTACCATTATTTCATGAATGGTACGAACTACCTTAGAACCAATTATTTTGCATGTAGTGTATTCTCCTATCGAGAGATTTTATTATGAAGTATATGTTTTGGAGAATTCTAGTAGACAAAAATATTAACAAAAATTACCAAAAATAAATGCTGAAAGTGATAAGCTAAATTTGTTTATATTATTTGGAAAAAGATTTGAAAGATAAACAACGAGTCTGTAGTAGCTAAAACTAGTAACAAGTTAAAACAATTGAGGAGGAGCCAAGTTGGAAAATTGTGAACATGTACTACTGCCAGGCATCAAAAGCGAGCGTCCAATTTGGATTATTTATATGTCGTTGGCAAATTTTCGCGGAGATCCTTCGAACGACACCTCAACCAACTTCGTAGTACTAGTAATTCTGGAGATTAAATTTATCACCGGACAGATGGACAGTCCTCATCTATGCATATTTGAACTCGCCTCGTCGAGATTTTTCTAAGGACACATCAATCATCCTCGAAGCTCTAGTAGACCTCGGGGTGTCCGAGAGGTTAGCGCGCTATATTTCTGTGCTTGTGGTCATGGGCTCAATTCCCGCCAAAGATCATTGAACGCAGTTGTCTGGAGTCCATTTTACCAAAAACTGTAGATCTCTCTCCTTAGAAGCTCACCAGCTGTTTTACGACTTAATAACAATTCCATGAGTTGGCACCGAGCCACCGTAGCTCAATCGTAGAGCGTTGGCATAGTATTCGGGAGGTCGTGGGTGCAATCCCAACGGCCGACCATCCTGTCTGAGGTGTTTCCAGGGGTTTTCCTCAGTCAGACCAGGCAAATGGCGGGATAGCACCATCAACCTGGTCAACACCTTCGAGCATCCTTGCCCCTCTTCTATTCCGACCTGAGCATGAGATGCTTAAATCAAATTCATTCAATCAATCAGCCGAAGCCTTAGTAGTTTGTGAGTAGAAACTTGTCGACGGACGGACGCATGCACAGACAAAGAACAGACCTCGTCTATGTAGCTTTGAACTCGTCTCGTCGAGTGTTTTCCAACGGCACCTCAATTACTTTCGTAGTCCACGAAGTTCCTGGGTTGAAGATGCTCTCTTTTTACCGAGGTGTCGTTCTGGCAGAATTCTATGTTACTTAGTAGAGCAATAAAGCATAAAGTATACGGGCGTAGCTAAAATGGACTCATACGATTCTACGGACCGAACTTCTCTAAATGGGAGATGGTAATAAAATATTATTTCATTAAATAAAAAATGAGAATTCAACTGTGTATGGGCTTTAATCACGAATTTAACGTATTTGAATATCTATATCTATTGGCACGAGAGCGAAGGGAATATGGCTGATAATTATTTACATTGAAACCACATTATAGAACACAGCACAAACAATACACCATAATAACTTGTCAAGCAAGCAAGAATGATTGTTCTCTGGAAAAGTATAGAAGACAGAGATGTTAAATGTATCTATTGTGAGTACTGCCAGAACTGAGTCGAGTCACTTGTAGACTTCTTTGATGGTATCAGTCCCTTATAAAGTAATACAGACGAGGTCTTTCGGAGATAACAGATATTGGCTGAACGAGCTCAATCATACAATACTAACGCACGACTAATGATAACCGATCATTGACTGAACATCAAATGAACCTAACAGCGTCAATCAATCAATAACGTAAATTTGTCCAGGGCCCGCGGGGCCACCTGGACAGGACTTCTAGCCCAATGGCTACTATCGTCCTTTGATATAGTAAAATAGTTTGATATATTTAAATTAGTTGGATGAATGGACACCGCAGCAGGACACGAGCCCCGCACCAAACAAACATCCGGAGAAGTTATCTCAGTATGATTTCTATTTTGTAATGGTATAAAGTGGAAGTGGGCAATAATAATTTAAATTGGTCTAGAGTGGAAGTGGTCAAATTCCTAAAGTATTTAAATCTATTGTTATTTATATTATTTATTCATTTGTATCTCGTTATCTTGTTTCTTTTGAGCAATATTTTTTTTACAGTACTAATTAAGTGCGTTTACTGAATTAACGTGGTCCAAACTGGAAGTGGACATGGAAATTTTTTAAATTAGTCCGAATTTAAATGCATAAATTCCGTTATTGAAGCTAATTCTTTGTTATATATTTTAATTTTGTCTATTTTATGTCTTTAGTCTGTATGGGAAATTTGGTGGCATGGGAATCGTTAATTGTGTAATTAATGTCAAGTATTTAGTGAAATCCGTCGTTGATATTAATTTCAGTGTAGTCGTCCTTTCCTTTTTCTCATGCTGTCCCGCCGCATCCTGTTTGAATGAAGTGTATGTCTCTTAGTTAATTGTTCCTTCCGCCTCTCTCGTTCCTTTGCAATTGATTTATTTGGTGTGTAATATCAGTTCCTGTAGTGTGATATGATGTCTCAATATTTTAATGTTCATGTCAAACTGTAAATTTTGTTGTGCAAATTTCTTAGTTATAGAGGATGTTATGTATTTGATCTTTCTTTCTTGTAGATATTCGTCCATATGTTTAATTGGTACATCCTTGTATAAATCTTGAGCCTCATGTTTCCACATCCTTCTTGATGTCCTTAGCCAGTACCTTTCATATTTGTATTCGTGTTTCAAGTATACATACAAAGTCTGCTGTTGCTGTCCTTGATCTTGACCAATCGCTGCGCACCTTAGCCACACCTTCTCGGGTCTAGCTAAACATTTTACGACCAATCACAGCCTAGTGATCTTTGATCTTGATGAGTTTACCTGTACTTTGTACCCCATGTTTAGCGATACTTGAGGTGCTGACTTGAGTGCACCTTGTACTGGAAGTAACCTTGTTTTCTAATGGTTTTAGCATAATACGATCTGCTTATTCGGTTGAGTTTTCACTGCAACTTGACTTGTACTTTGCGGATGTTATATTGCCCTTTGAACTCACGTGTAAGTTGAACTCTGTACTCACTGCAATAGGAAGCTGTCTAGACAGATACAAGCAACTAAGAAATTACAATATTCATCTTCAGGAAGGAACAACTTGTGCTGGAGAATCAATCTTTCTTTGAACTGAATATTCTGAAAAAAAAAATGATTAAATTAAAATATTCGTATTTTCGTTTCGTGTCTTCTTAACCTAATACATTCATTATATACATCTGCACACTAGGCGACAGAGGCATTTCCAATAACACCATAACCATCTTCTTAGGTATGCCTAGTAGCTGGTGTATGGAAGGAAAGTATAGTACAAGGGCGCTTGAATCATTAATAGTTTGTTAGAGTATTAGCGTGGCAAGTAGTATTAGTATTAGTGTACATTAATGTATTTATACCTTAGCACAATAACAGTAGCATTAATGCCCCTACATGAGACTTAGATACCTAAAGGCCATAAATAAAATTTAAATTCAAATAGCATTAATGCCACACCCACTACAAGAATAACCAATTGTAGCCAACGTGTTTAATCGTCTGCAAAGCCTTAGCCGGGAAAGAAATTTTATTATTTTCACTAAAAATTTGCTTTCCTTAAATTGTTCTGGCTTTTATGTATACAATGACAAGGACAATAAGTACCCCTGTCATGTAAGGCTACTAGACGTCCGATTTTGTCTGCAATGTTTTTCTACTACTTTCTACGTAAAACGAAAGAATTAGTTAGGTAATATAAAATGGCAGGAAAGTACCGGCGTTAAGGAAAGTAACGGCGCCCTGGCCCCACTACACCCCTACCTAGTAGTTCCAGAATTGAAAGTTGTTGACAGACAGATATACGGACCTAGCAGGAGATAATGTTTCCTAATTTTAGCTGCTGAGGTTTAAAATGAAAACCGGAAGGAATAAGAAACGTTATTTGTACAAAATTCCACGACGGTTAATGCTCTTCCAAACAATTCATAGTAGATAAAATTAATCTGAAAATAAAAAAATCCCTTTCGGTAGGCCTACAGGCTGAGGTAGATTTCGAAGTTTCGTTGGGATCCGGGGCTCGCCCCCCAACTTCAGTGCTTTTGAGAGGATGCGCCTCCTTTATCTTAACCAAAATCTCCCTGCAGCACTACACCACCACGGAGTACATCTTCACCCTCCCACGGTTGGCTGCGCCCCCAAAGGGAAGATTTGCCCCATTTATTGTAACCTACTCTTGGTCATACACCTTCATTGAAAATTTCGTTTCTCTACCTCCAATGATTTGGAAATTGGGTTTTTGGGGCGGCCATTTTGGATCCAAGTTGACGACTTTTTGAAAGTCTTCTTATTTTGTCGTGACCTACTTGTGATAGTACAACTTCAAGTAAAATTTCATTTATCCAGCTCAAACGGTGTGCAAAATGGGATTTTGGGCGGTCATTTTGGATCCAAGATGGTGACTTTTCCCAAATGGTGTGATATTTCCCTAAGCTACTCGTCATAATGCACCTTTATGCCAAATTTCGTATCTCTAGCTCAAACGGTGAGGAAAATGGATTTTTAGGTCCGCCATTTTGGAACCAAGATGGCGTCTTTGAACTCATTAGGTAATATTTTCATAATCAAAAAGTGATGTTGTACCTTTGTACCTTTATGCCAAATTTGATTTCAAAAGCCCTAGCGGTTTAGGCTGTGTATTCTATACAACAATGGTTTCGGCGGCCATTTTGGATCCAAGATGGTGACCGATTTTGCTCATTAACGAACTTAACCGAGCTATTAAGCCTAGAAACAACATATAAAAATTTGGTTCAAATATCTTAAAAATTATGGCCGCTAGCGTGTTAATATATATATAAATATACACTTTCATATCGTACCGATCTCAATAGGTATATTTTCTTCGAAATCTACCTAATAATAAAATCTAGAATGAAATGTGAAGCACAGTTACAGTAATTTACAGTGACGTAACTAACTAGTTGTGTTTCCACCCGCACCGTTAAGGAAAGGTGGGGGGGAGTTGTGAGAGTGTTTTATACGCCCTCGGTAATTTAATTGAAAATGGGCAAAACTCTGGCGAATGGAAACAGTAGTAAAAAAGTATGAAATTTTTAATGATTTGGAAAATTTCAATTACATTTTTATTTTTCGAATATTGGTGATGTACAAAAATTATCTGGCAAATCGAAATATATACATAAAAGGCAGACAGAAATTAACCTATTTTAAATATACAAGGAGGAAACGCTACAGCTAAAATAAATGTAACAAATTCCAGTATATAGATGGCGAAAACAAATGCAACATTTATTTTGAAATATATCTGGGAAAAGAGTACAGTTATGTTGGATAAACACCTTACTTAAGTTAAAACCTAATTAGGCGAAACATGTGTTTGATGGCGAGGATATAAAAAACTTTTATTTCAATAATTTTAATCATACATTTTGGTAGCTATTCATTGAACTTGTGTTCAGCTTACTAACAAAAGAAAAATGGATTGAGTTCTGTTAGAAAATACCCTTGCAACATACATCGATTGGTTTATGTGGCGCAGAAAAGAATAACTTACGATAGGAAGTCTCCACATATACATTCTGTTCCGTTTACACGTACAGGATAAGGAAACACAGCTTGTTTACGAGAAAATACAAGTTTCGTTGGGAGAACAAAAGAAAATGAGGTTAGGTGGATAAACTTAGAGAAGAAGATAAGGGAAATTTTGCTGCATGTACACTGTAAAAAGTTTTTGTTTACTGATCAATTACAAAAAGAAAGATTTTATTTTGCAATTACATCAAACATATACCATTTTAAACAGCAGCAGCAAGTGTGGTTAAGGCTTATTCAACAGCTCGGCTGGATAGGTACTTGAGGTGTCGTTTGAAAGGTCTCGGCAAGACAAATTCAAACCCTTATTATTCATCTAGATAGCAGGGGCGGTTTCCGAATTTTGGAAGGGATTTGAACTTTGGAACTACTGAGGCTAGGAAGGCAGTTGATGTGTTGTTGAAAAGATCTACGCAACATTGATCATATAAACAGGATGCTCGCTGCTGATGCCTGGCAGTAGCTTCTGTGCTCCGTCTCACTTGTTTCATTACGCATTTCGTTAAACTAATAAACAATTCATACAACTATTCCGCTGTTTATGGTTAATTTGGATTTGATATAATTGTTATTGTGCAATGGCTGGAAAACTTTGTTTCCATGCCACATATAGCTGTAGGCAAATTAAATATTTTCCATTCAGTTGTTCTGTTCTAAAGAAAAACAATATTGAAAAAATATTGTTTCACTACTTCACTGATATTTTTATATTAATTTTGATGATTGTGATTTTATATATATATATATAAAGATATTGCTTTGTTTATATTCTCTGGAAATATCAAATCATGTGTTTTGCTTTTGAATTCCAATAATGCTCTTTTCGAGTTGTTATGAAAACAAACACAGGAAAACTGTTCAGCTGGGAGTATAATTGCAGATATTCTCGAGTATGAAATTAAATGTTAAACAGATCATTTCTCCCCTCTGTGAAAAATTTCGTTGGGTCATATAGACAGAAAAATTAAATGCATATTAAATGAAGTAATTGATGAATGAAATATATAATTCTATGATGTCATATTGCAATGATATTCGGCATTGATGCTTCTTAGTACTAACAAAGCACATACGAATATTTAAAATGTACAACACGATACAGAAAAGTAGTACAAATTGCTGGACTGACCCAAATAATGTAAATATCAGCATAATGCGGTCTATTTAAATTAGTGTATATTGATTTAGAAAATTTAAGCAGGAAAATAAATTATATTATAGTTTTTCATGAGTGACAAGAGATGATGTGAGAACTGTAACACAATGTTGTTTTCCATGAGTGTCTCAAAACGTTGATGTCTGATGTCATAAATGTTGATATTCAAATACTTCGTCTTTCTTCATAATTGCTTTCGCTAGTAACTAACAGCAGTTAACAATTTTGTAAGATTGTTTATTTATATCTATCTATCTATCTATCTATCTATCTATCTATCTATCTATCTATCTAT
>JAGDQP010030761.1:0-15838 GCA_022664845.1 Lepisma saccharinum | reverse complement strand
ATATATATATATATATATATATATATATATATATATATATATACATAAATGAGAACAGCACGTACCCCTTGGTACCCCAGAACCCCACACATGTTACTTTTGAATTCACTGTGAACGATAGTTTTAAACTACTTGATTATTCCCATGGTTAGTTTTGGAGTAGCACATCGTCTTATTGCCGTACCCCACGCCTTTTATCATGGGGTCAAATGTTTGCTGCGCCATATCTTGGTAACTGTTTAACTTATCTACTTCGATTTTTCACTTAATGTATTGCTGTGTGATAGTGTACATTTTGCCTATAACCGAATCGGATGAACTTCGATATCCGATTTTGGGGGTACCCCACAGTACCCCAGAACCCCACATAGGAACCCGCTGAAAACACCGCGAGCAATGGTTTATCATATTATATTGATATTTGTAAGTAGTTTTTGAATTCCTTGCCTTTTTGTACCGAAACCCCACAAGTTCATTTTTCGTGGGGTCGCAGTAGTTATTAGGCATATCTCGATAACTACTTGAAATATCGTGTTCGGATTTTCACAGAATGTCTCAGTTGAAGTCTCTCTTTGATTTCTGCTTGAAAAATTTGAGCTGTACGCAGAAATTAGAACAGCGCGTACCCCTTGGTACCCCAGAACCCCACAAATTAACCCCTGGATTTTTGCAAAAATGTTCATTTGAGATACGGAATTATGGATGATTATTATTTTTTTAAATTTTCTTCTCCTTATATAAAATACCCAAGAGCCCAAACCCTACCAATTTCTTATTTTGATTCTTCGTTGTTGAAGAAACAATATATAAAATTAAATAAATGATTTAGGTTGAAACAATTGTAACTCACGATTGGCCATTACAACTAATACAACTACACCTCAGCAATATATTTGTATATTGTCAAATAATATAAATGAAAGCTGTGTTTTTTATGTATTCTGCTTTGTCTCAGATTTTGTTTCGTAGAAAAATAACACTTTTTTTTATCAACGTCAGACCATTGTGTTCCTCTCGTCGAGTAATATAAGAATCAATTAAGAAATTCCTAGCTCCTATATCTTCATCGCAACCGTTGCGTGGCATTTTTAATTGTTGCAATCTTATATACAGTGTTCGATTTGCCGGGGGAGCCGAGGATTTTCCCTGGTACCTGAGGATTGCAAATATTATCTCAACGGGGGGGGGGGGGATTCCCATATAAACAGGCAATAGGAGAAATTTGCAAGCAACCAATAGTTTTAGGATGCTCCCTTTTTCACTTATCAGAAATAGATATATAATCGTCACTGTAAACCTACAACATAATTTAAAAAGGCTACATAATGAAGACTGCATTTCGCACACATACTTACCCAGAAAACTTGCGTATTGTCACAATGATAACTGTCTTCTTTAACCATCTTCTTTCATTCTTCCTTTTCTTATTAGTTGTGACAGGCAGGTGTAACTTGCGACATCCGATACACAACTTACGAACAACCTAATCCTTTATATGTTATACCAACCGTTTTTAAAAGTCAATACGAGAACAGAAACTACTATATTAGAGTCATGCATAATGACGAGTACCAGAGTTTATCCATCTTTTCACTTTGTCCTCTTCCAAGGTTAGGAACAAAAGATAATGACTTATAGCGCTGCTCTGCGGTAGAAGTAGAAACTAAAGCTGTTGCGCCAGCGCGCGCAGCCTTTCAAACTAGGCTTGGGATAGGCTATCGTAAGCTGAGCCGGTAAGTCTCGCCTGGAATGACTCGGAGACAGGCATGCCTTGAAAAAATACAATTGCGAAAGGCTAATGCAACGGTAACTTTGAAAGGATAAAGGAAATAAGGCAATTCACGGCAAATGCAAGCTTAACGTAGGTGTGTTTGCTATTAGGGTAAATGCAACTGCTGTTCCTCCATTTGCTCGCAGGCAGTCTCTGGTGTCGTCGTTGCGGTGCATGATGTAGCCCTTGATCGTAGGTTTGTATTTGGGTTGAGAAAAGTTTCATTCAATGCGAAGGCTGTGGCTTTTTCTTCCAGTAACAAATGTTTGAATAGTACTTTGTGTGTTGTAAGTGACTGTATGTTCAGAAAGATGAACGTATATAATGCTGTCATGATGTTGTGTCTCAAATTAGTTTTCATTTTCTATTGTTAGTATGTTGAAATGTACATGTGGCCCTGAGTATGTGGCCTGTATTTAAATCTTGAACAGTACTTTGGCTGCAAGGCTGATTTGTTGTATTATGTGGTTTCTTTCGAATGGATGAATATTTTGTAGAGTTATTGCAGTGAATCTTAATAGATCTTCGACGGTGATTGGTTGACGCAATGAGTTGTTCGGTGGAGTAGGTACATCACTGGTTCGTAGAAGTACTGTCAATTCTGGGTGTTCTGGTTCAGGTGGAGGTTTCTTTTGACATTTGTAACTGTAGGATGGATGGGTTTCCCCGCAGGTTGTACATTTAGGTGGTTGTGCTAAGTTTGGGCATTTAGTTGTGTTGTGGTTGCTGGAACAGTGTCCGCATTTTGGAGTCTCTTTGCATTCATGGGTAGGGTGTTGATTGTAGGTTAGACATCGTTCGCACCTTACTGGTAGCGGAGGAGCTGAGCGGGATGGTTCCACTCGATGTCTCTTACAGTATATGTAGACCCCGTCAGTTAGCATTTGATCGATAGTGTCTTTGCTACTCGTTAGCACTCTTATTAGGTAAGATGGCGCACCTTCTATTGTACGAATTCGAAGACATTTCTTGATGGTATGCCCTTCTAGCCTTAGTTCGTCTAGGATTTCTTCTTCTGTGTAGTCTGGAGGAACCCCCTTTATGACCACAGATAGCATTGGTTGCCTTTCTGATTTTCATATGTATAACTGTGCAGCCGAAAGACACCTTGAGGCGTCGGAATTTAAATAGAAAGAAATCGTACATATCGTGACCAACACAATTTGTTCGTAACAAATTCGCACAAATTAATGTCGCAGCTCAAACAAAACATAACTCTCAAAGCGCTTTGCTTTGCTAAAATCAGAAATGTACAAAGTTTCGGTAACAATTTTGCCTGCCATGTAGCGAGCATCCTTGCCTTAATCAAACACTAATAATTTTATATATTGCTTTGTGATCACCAAATACATGTATATTCCAGATTCCTGTTACTTCTTAGCTCCAGGAGTTCCTGGTTTTAAATTACTCGGAAATTAATTATCGTTTGTGGTTGAATTAAAATGCAAAATTGCTGTTTCATTCTTTTCTAGATGTAGCAATATTGACTGCAGTCAGGGCTTGACGAAGGGAATGTTTTACAGGAAGCCAACCCAAATAATATTGGTTCCCGCTAATCACGCATTCACAGTTCCTAATCTATCGGGGGGAGGGGCAACGAAGGCAAGCGTCTCGGGCGGCACGTTTAGAGGGCGGAAAATAAAATATAAGCTGAAAATGAAATAAAAATAAGCTCCAAAAAAAGTAAAATCGCATATTAAATTGAAATTGGCCTGAACGTTTTCAAAATGTCAATACCTGCGCGCTAAGACATTTTATATATTATTCCATACAACCTGCCTTCATCTCTAAAATTCAAGTCTACTGCCTTAGTGGAGATGCCACGACAGGCTCCAGGGATGAAAACAAAAGTACACTACATGATCCGAGACAATGTTGTGGCCGTCGCCTCGGCCGGTCGTGTTGTTTGGCTAAAACGATGGAAAGGACGGTTGAAAGGGGAGAAATTAACTTTGCACCCCACAGGAAAATTTCTAGATACGGCACTGCGAATTCGTAGATAATTTTCGTAAAAGGTTTTGCATTAACTTTAGTATTAACGTGCTTCCGTTTCTGACGTTGTTGCGCATATTATTTCAAAAGTACCTGATCTTGCTCAAAAGTAACTGTTACGATATCGTAAAGAAAAACTGTATCTCAATTGAAATACCGATTCAAGTCAAAAGTATCGTACCTAAATACTCAGTATTAATACATTTTCATGAAGTAAAACCACCGACACAGCACACAAATTGAAATGAGCAAAAAGTTCTATCGTTCTATCAGCAAAACCTAGAATCTGTAATAACTTGTGCAGAGTGTGCAGATATCTACATATCATAATTCTATGTCTTTAAATACATATCAATTTTTACAGAGTTAACAACTTTTTCTATGTATAGTAGGCCAAATGTGCAAATTAATGGATGAAAAATAGTGAAACATTGATCGAAGAGCTCAAAAAGCGGCCGGCTCTTTTTAACAAAGGTTTAAGAAAATATTCAAACTCAAATAATATGTGCACCAGCAGTTTGATCACGTCATTGTGTTGTTTTTGGAGGAAATACTTCTCACAAAGTTCGATTATGTCGCACCGAACAATGTAAGGAAATTGTCGATATTTTCCCACTGGCTACCATCACGTTCAAGGCCTGAGGGGGAGGATAAAAACTGTCACATGTTGTCTTGCAGGGGGCATTCATGTTGATTGTTATTTACTTGTAATATGTCTGTGCTGCAACTGAAACTACGTTTATTAGAAGGAGGAATATTTTCGTTTACTAGGCTTTTAGGTTCTACACATCAACATTACAAATAATAAATTTCCACGTAAATGTGAAAGCATGGGCGAATTTAGAAAAGCGCTCGAACTCCTGTAGTTTAGATTTGATAAAAATGTGCATAATTCAGGCACAGTGTATATACAGTATGTTATAAATTTTTATTTTTTGCGTTTAGGTATCTTTGGGTAAGGTCGGGATAGAGTAGAGCAGGGGATTACACATGTAGCGACCAGGGCATTTGTCACGGTGCCAAACCGATATTCGCTGTATGCTGAAACTGAGCAACTCACAAGCAGGTTCAAGTCCTGACGCCAGCCATCCTGACAGGTTTTCAAAGATTTTCTTGCGTCCTTTACTTTTGAGATGTTTACGTTATAGCAACCAGTATATTCCCACATAGCAGAGTACGTCCGTGGGACGTCCCGTTTAGATCCCATTACTGTCAGAATGGTCCTGCTCCCATACCGATGTCCTAAGGGCGTCCGTGGGATAACTCTGTGGGAAATACAAACAGTTCATCCCGTGTGGAGGTCCCCCGGAAAGCCGTGCGGGATTACCTACCTGGAATTTCTATAAATTAAATCGACCTTACTATTATTATTATTTAATTAATTATAACTATACGAAGGATATGCTTTCGTATAGTTATACGAAGGATTAATTATAACTATACGTCCCATGGATGTAAACAGGACGTCCTACGGACGTCCCGATATCCTGCCAGGAGATCCGTCAGATATCCCTGGGACGTCATTTTGCTATGTGGGTTGCCATTAAATATTTTTTTTTAATCTTACTCCATGGCTTATGGACATCGCAAGTTCATCGCCGCTATAACAAACTTTCCCCATTGGATTCTATACTTGGCAGGATCAAGTCACTTTTTCATCAGAAACGGGGAACTGTCGGTGTACCTGACGAAGTAGGACTGTCTCAAGTTGGAGATCATCTTCCAGAAAAAGGAAACCCTTGTAGAAGATGCAGAATTCGAAGTATTGGGAAGACCTCGTTGTTTATTACTTTTCAAGAACAAAACATATTTCTACCATTGCTGTAAATTTTTATTCATATATGATGAAGGATTTCTAAGTCGAAATGCAAATGTTAATCCTATTTTTTATCATTATTATACAATGCAATTATTATAACCAAACATTGAACAAATCAGCAATTTTGTATGAAAAATAGATTAGAAATTAAAATTGTGCCTTCACTCTATTGGAGTCGCCGTAGCTCGGGCTGTAGCGCTTCTTACTACAAATCGGGTGGCCGGGGTTCAAATCCCGGCCTGGAGACTTTTCTCGCAGTTTTCCCATGCCTGGCGCTCCGAGGTCCACTCAGCCTCCTATCAAATTGAGTACTGTTATGTAACCGGCATGGAATAACTACAACTAAAGTTAATGCTGAAATCATCCCAAGCCAACACAAATAGGGATATAGCGTTTTCACGTTAAAAGCGCTGTGTAAAATATTATTATAATTGTTCTTATCTTGCTATTTGGAAGACTGTAAGGCATGAACACTTACGCACGAACTAAATATTAACAACACTTTTATTAATATCATCCAGAAAGTAGAATCAACAAGAAATACTGGATTTAATCGGTGGAAAATAACGATAAATATATGTATCTCGTGAAATATTACAATACCCTTCCTATTTTCATTTAGTGCTCGGACATAAGGTTGATCGTTGAAGCCGCCTACTATTTGTTGTTGCTCAAGAATGTGCCTTAAACTTACCACAAATTCAATCAATTTAATACACAAATAATTTCAGCAATATGCTGTTTATGATACAGCAGAAGCGTATCTACATTTTATGCGCCCCGTCCGCAAGAGAATACCCCAAAACGGAGGACGGTCCGACGTATCGAGTGGTTAGGGTGAAGCGCCTCCTTGGAAGGCTCGCTCCCCGCATTGTGCCATAGTAGTTACACCCATGCGACTACTTTTTGTACGAATTATAATAATGAATTAATTATTCACAAAGTACATTTCTCTTAGTTTCTCATTCAAACAATTTTGATATTACAAAATGCAAGCTTGCTCTGGATGTTGTGTTGCCAACTACACTATACATATTTTTTCATAATTGTTTATCTGATTTTTATTCAAGTTTTATAATGCATTACTTTGTAAGTGCGGTAGCTTTTTAAATATGTAATTTTACATTATAAGCATACGCACTTAATGTAGGTGCATAATATATATTTCGTAATAATAATTCAAAACCATAAACAATTGTGAAAAAAATAAATCGCAATTTGAATTCATTTAGACTTACGTATTTTTCATTACAAACCTTCCCCTGTATATATTGTATGAGTCATTTCGGCAACTCTTTAGATTACATTCAGATTCACACTGAAAAAGGCCATTCGTCTAAATGCCTTAACATGTGTATTTTCAAACTACTCCTTTGAGTATATTTATAATTACATATTTCACACTGGAAAGGTCTTTCGTCTGTATGTGTTAACGTGTGTCTTTTCAGATTACGCTTTAGAGTACATTTATATTTACATATTTCACAGTGGAAAGGTCTTTCGTCTGTATGTGATAACATATGTTCTTTCAGAACATTCTTTAGACTACATCTATATTTACATATTTCACACTTAAAAGGTCTTTCACCTGTATGCGTTAACATGTGTATTTTCAGACTACTTTCTTGTTTACATTTATATTCACATGTTTCACATTTAAAAGGCCTTTCGTCTGTATGTGTTAACATGTGTATTTTCAGCTCTTTTGAGTATATTTATAATTACATATTTCACACTGAAAAGGTCTTTCGCCTGTATGTGTTAAAATGTGTCTTTTCAGAATGCCCTTATTAGTATACTTATATCCTCATATTTCACATTCGAAAATATTTTCTCTATGAATTTTCATGTTTTCTAAAGCTATTTTTTTCGATAGGTTTACACCCGCAAATTTCACTTTGGAAACGTTTCGTAACTGAATTCTCTCGTCTGTGTTCTTTCACCTGAAATTAGAATAAAAGTTCCTTTAATACATTTTTATTGCTGGCGTTTTAACGATATTTGAAAAACAAGTAATTGCGTTTTAATGGATTGCTAGTGCTAGGCTTTCGTCTCAACTCTGGAACCTCCGTGTGGACCCTGCATAGATAATTTATTGACAACAAAGCAAAAAGTAGTAATTTCTCGCCGCTCATAGTAGCTTGTTAACTTATATCGTTCTTCAGTGCCACATTATGTTCAGATGCTTTCAATGGAATATTTTAAAAAGTGTGAAATTGTTTTCTCCTGGAATCATAACAGCCCCACGCGACGGTTTACTACCTTTTATGGAAAGGGTTAGATTAAACTTTCGTGCTTTATTTGTTGTTTTAGTAGGTTTCTATATTAATGTTATAGGATCTTACGAAAACTGCAGTACGAACAAATAACGTATGCGCACTTAGAACTTTGTGATATTTATTTTTGAGGTTACATTTTGAAGACTAAACTGAAATAGGTGACCGTAATTTAGAAACTGAATATCTTGCGGAAATTCACAATGGAATAGTACTAAACGGAGTAGAGTTGAAGATAATTTAGAGAGTCTACAACAATAAAACCATGAACTAATATTCTTAATCGTGAATGTGGAGAAATATTGGGGAAGAAATATCGTTCACCCTTGCATGAGTCACTAACAGTCCGGTCGGAAAGCAATCTAATGACACCTCGAGATAGTATGGAATTGTATTTACAGATGAATTGTTGGAGTAAATCGTTCAGTACACGACTAGCAATTTACTATTGTACAAGGAACATGTGAATGTGATGTGTGAAGATTGTAGTAACTAACTAACCCATAATAAAATAATATTAATCGTACCCATACCCACTCAATTAACAAGTGTAAAGTGTATTGTAAATTCGAACAAAAGCCTAACCTAACTACCGACAGCAAACATAACGATAACGATTGAGTTGGGTCGTAACAACCTGACATCACATTTTCTGTTCTCTAATCACTTTCTCCACTTCTCTCTTGCTCTCTTCTTATCACCTGTTTCCTCTTTTTCCAACTTGACCTTGACAAGTCGTCGTCTCTTCTTTGTTGATCATTGTTTGTTGTAGCAGATACTAAAGTGCTCTATTCCTCCTTTACAGACGATAAATAGATCCGAAAATTGTAGTTGCAGCTCTGGTAACGGAGATCGGTACAAGTGGACGACCAGCGATCTGGTGGAGATCTGTCACATCAATTTTTTATTGACCAGTGTCATGGAAGTCGTTCAGGAAATACATACGGACACTTAGATTCGGCGCAGGACATGGCGATGAATGGTATCAAGATTTGGATTTCGGAGACAATGTAAGAGTTAAGCCGTGTCCATCACAGCAGTCGCAGGTCACCTTCATCGGGTTCCGATTACTGTCCTTCTCCGGAAAAGAAGGAGAAGTTCTCCACTTCAAGGGGCATAAATGAACATGAGTGCAATGATTACCAGAACAGGGTGTGCGCGTTTTAGACGATTAACCCAAAGACTGGACTTCTACGTGATGAACCTGAAAACCTAACGATTGTTATGAACCAGTGCAGGTATGAACGTGGAGTACAACTTTAAGAAGAAGTTGGACCAGCCATCGTTGTGTGCTCTAAATCAGGATGTTTCGAGCAGTTCAAGGAAAAACAGGTGAATGGCCCTGTCATACACGATCGCACATTACGGATCTGGGCAATGAAGTTAATAAAGCAAATGGATCCGAACAAAACGCTTCTGTTGAAAGCTTCCTCGTCGATGGTGTACAGGTTCAAAAAGTGAAACATTATCGTGGGCAGAGAAATCGCGCACAGAGTCAGCACGAACTGGAAGGAGAAAGAAGCAACGTCACTTAACTTGAGGATGCCATCACGGAGCAAACACAAAATCTGATTATCTGTGCAGACTGCCTGTTTTAGCAAGTGTACAACGCAGATCAAACTAGCGTTGCCAAGGAGTTGCATGGACTTCGGGCGCTACGATCGAAGGGATCAAAGGGGGTCAGAGCAGTGGTTGGACCTATCGCTACAATAACTCATAGCTATATGATCATGCCTGTGATCTCGATTGATGGTGAGATACTTCGACCAATACATGTCCGAACCATCTGGCACATTCCCTGCATCCTGCGAACATCAAAGCATTCGCAGGCAAGTCAGCAAACATTGGTAAGGAGAAGTTGAAAAAGTTCTACACAGAATTTTTCTGGCCACGTGTTCCTGCATATCGAAATAAGATCCTCCTGCTCACATGGATGACAATCTCTTTGATGCCCTTAAACATGCAGATGTTGACTTCAAGAATAGGTTGATTACTGGAGGATATACAAGACAGATTCAACCATTCGGTGTGCACCTCTTCGGGCGGTACAAGTCATTTATCCGGTACGTAACTGACACACATCTGGCACCGTGACCGATTCCTGACATTGCAGTCTTTCACGATCTATCAGTTCAGCGCTCCCAGGTTCAGAAACTTAATTCGGTACGAACTCTACAAACTGCTTACTTGGTCGAAGCACCGGGTATGCGGATTTGCCCTCACGATTACTGTTTTGACTCAATCGACAGTGATATGTGTTCCAAGTGTAATGAGTTAGCTTTTGTCAAGTGTGCACACTGTGAACAAACCTTCTGTGCTTCTCGTGCTTTGTTTCTCGATCTGCACGTCGATTGTTCTCTGTAAATGGTTAGAACTTGCCTTCAGTAAGAATCGTTTGATTTAAACCAAATTATCTTTTAGGCTTTTTGAATGATAACTTTCCCTTGCCTGTCGTGCTTTATAGACTGTATGGTTTCTATGTAGTATATTACATACGTTTAGCAGAAAGAGACGTCAAGCAAATGCCTAGACGTGATAGTTCCTATGGATTCCTATGTTAAATTTACAGGAACCCATTGTTGGCTGACGTTGGGAATCCACATCAAACCTAATTATGACTTGGTCTTTCAGGACATGTCTCGCATTCCGTCATTCCGGATTCAAAGTAGCGAAGTGTTACTTGTCAGTATTTCGCTTCCGCGTAGGGTGTGGCTTGTTAATTCTATCTGGAAGTTCATTATGCTCAAGATCACAAACTGGCCATGCGACTAACATCTTCGTTTCCTTTAGGTTTCTATGTACCCAGAATTAAAACCAACAACAAACGAATTATCCGTCAGAAACAGACATTTGAAAGGATCGATTGAGAAACACTTGTAACCTTATGAGAGCAATTTTAGATATAGTGGGAGCTGTATTCTTACAATCTAATTGAAAACTTAGACTTTAATTGCTTCAACTTTAATTGAAAACGTGTGCATGGGAGCTTTAATGTTTCGGAGTTAAAGCAAGGGATTTTGATATATCATTGGATCATTACGACGAATGTTCTGAATCACAGTTTACTGCTGGGATAAGTCTTCTTGGCGAAGTATAAAATGAACATAGGATTGAAGGAGATACACTGTAAAAGACAATCTTGAATCAGAGAGCTAAAATATACGCAAAGAAATATAAATGTATCCTGAATGAACTGAAGTCATCCATTTTTAACAATAGGTTTCATGCTGAACGGAGAAGGTAAAAATTGCAGTGTATAAAATATGTTTGTTAAATGTGCCCTAGGATATCAAGAAAGAATGTGGAGAAGAATCCCAAATTCAGATAAAACTAAGAAAAATGGTTGTAGCAACATCTTCTAAATCTACCAACCATTACGTATAAGCAAAAATAGGTCATGTTAACCTTCTTTAACTTACGAGGATTCTCCACTTCGGCCTGATGTATATGCTTTCCGAATCACAAATATGCAGTAATGTATGTAATTTGGATTGAAGACAACACGATAACAAGAACGCAACGCATTTCAAACGATCACGAACGAAACAGCGATATAAAAATAGATGCGATTGCAAATTCACTCTCTAAGAACAACAAGAATTGCGTTAGAAGAACATTCCTAAAAAGATTTCCAAATTTAATGATTTTGCCACAAGCATTTCACCCGTGCTTTCTGTGAGAAAAAGGCACCAAAAGAAATCTATTAGAGCCCTCCACTAGGGCCTCTACATAAATGGATAATCTAATACAAACATGTAATTTAATCTGCCATCAATGTGAACAGTCTACCCAAGTTCAAAGCTCACTGCCAACTACACGTGGAATCTATACATAATAATTCCAATACTACAATCGATCTATTGGTTCAAGTTAGTTCGCTGCATATCCAAGCTAATGTTCTATTGGCTGTTGAATAGCGAATTACAAAAGTCGATGTAATATGACAGTTTCTTAGTTACAAAATGCATAAACAAACACATTAAGATTTATTAACCTATTAGTAATACATAGAAAACTTGAATCTACAGCAATAAAGGTTCCTTTTTTATGATTTCTATAAATAAAGAAAATAATTTATTTTTAAACATGTGCAGATTAGATATAGCTATCATGCAGACAAGTAGAAAGCTTGCAAATGTTTCGTAGGTAGTTTAAAAAAAAATGCACTTGCTTTATGAATGTATTAAGGCCACTTTAGACGGTACAATTTCTCGTACGATCTCTCGTATGAAAGAATGTATACAATCCATAGTACTAGATTTTTCGTACGATAAATCATACAATTTTAGTGTTTTACACGGTACAATTTTGGATACGAGGGGATAATGATGAAACTGCTGGAGTTTATAGTTGTGACACCTCAGGCTTTCAGGGTAATTATGCCACAGATATTGTGAAAGTACAGCCCATTTAAAAAATATAAAATAATTAAAATCTTGATAACAATTAATCTTATCGCAACAGAAATTCAGTTAATTGTAATGTCGAATTCTTCTACCAAGAGAATCTAACTTCTATCAGGTTTCAGTGGTAACGAAATTGTCGTAGTACTACTTTTTTCCTCCAAAAAAGATATTTCAATGCGGACACAAAAACCTTGAAAATTTTGCTGTCTTCGGTGATAAGTTCGGAGTCATATGTGTTTTGTTTTGACAATATTCCTGAGTTAACAAGATATGTGACATTACACAGCACTTCAAAGGTGTATAAATTGCGATATATTAACTCCTATTTATATATATGGGGCAATTAGTAACACTGCGGCTTAACTACTTCTATCACAGAGCAATGGAAACGCCTCAAAATGCTACGTTTTACGTTCCTATAAGCATGAAATACTTGCAAAATACAAAAATGTGGAGTAATGTAGATTTTATATGATTTATAGCCTCATTTCACACAAGGTATATAGGTGTGAATAGGGTGGGTCAGCTATCTTAACCCTTGAATAAAAATTAGTTCGTTCGATTAATTACCTAGTTCATGCATTGACTTGCACAGCTCTGTGTTGGCGTCGACACTCTACTTACATTATGTCTACTTCTGTAATTACTCTTCAATGTATTTCATTATTTCGGATGCACAGAGCGTATATGATTATCAAAATAATTGGGGAGGAATATGATTGCAAAGATACCGGTATCCTCTACATTACTTCCCTTCATACTTATCATGATTGCAGCAAATTCGGTACTCTACGCACAATAAAAACAATGAAAATCACCTTAACTGCATTGCATAATATATAGGAAAAGCAGTAGCTATTAGATTACATCAGAACTTTGTCTTTATATTTTTAAACATATTTCCTACGTATTTAGTACCTTTTATGGTTATAAGAATGCAAAACAAAGCATTTTGAGGTATTGCCAGTCCTCTATAGCAGAAGTATCTGTACTGCAGTATCACCGACCTCTTTACACTTCCCTTAAAAACATTGTTTTATATCTTTATACCTGTAATAGTTTATTATGCCATTATGTATGTTAATTTCTGCATCAAGTAATAACATTAATATGTTCTCTTTGTGTCGTAATCCATACCCAAACAGCCGAATAGGAAAGTACGCTATATTGCCAGTAGGAGCGCTGTCATAGATTGTACGAAAAATCCGCTGAAAAATAGGACCGTTTCTATTTAGAGAACACATCGGAGATAGCATGAAAAATCGCACGATCTGCGCTTTACACGATCAAAGAATGTAACCGATGGGATTGCACATGAGGGATTGTACGAGAAATTGGATAGTCTAAAGTGGCCTTTAGCAATGTTTGCTTGAAATAGATAAGCTACGTGCAAATAAAAACTTTCTTTTCCTAGACAGATATTATGTAGGATGCCTTTTAGACGTTGTCTAAAAGTTTACTGTCATCTACCAAGTTAACTGAATACACCATTCGCTCTAAATTACTGCGTTGGATAGTAAAATTGGATGAATACACCTTATGCATTAGCCCTTGACTGTTTAAGCAAGCAGCTCACCCTTGATTCGGAACCATTGGATCATCCTTCTGAACCGATTTTAAGAACCGTTTTTCCTTGAATCATCTGTGGAACAGCTCCGAAAAAACTTTAAGATTTCTTTTTCGTATTCATTTCACCATGAAACTTATTACAAGACATTCTATGATCTGTAGAGTTCTTTACCTCGGGAGTTGTGACTGTTCTCGTCATTTCCAAATTCTTCGTGAAGAGGGACAAATTCACCTGAATTAACTCGTGCACTAACAGTTGAAAATTCTTCGTAATCTCTTCTAATGAATGAACAATTTACGACTGAATTTTCAGATTTGTAGCTGAAAGTTCTTGCCATTTTTCTTCTTGAAGTCCTATAAGCTTGTTAATGTCTATACGTTCCTTAAAGTTAAATGCAGATTCCTGTCCTGACAATGGTACTAACACGTTGCTTCGCTCAAACGTCTATCCTGGATGTAGGATGTTGAGCTTTTTTCTGAACCAAAGATCATATTACGCAAGTCCAATGTAGAAACTAAAAAAAAAAGATTAAGACTTTAGCATTCCTCGTAATTTGTACCTGCGTTAAGCCATTATCTGTAGATATGTATTGTTTACTAAGACTTGTTTACCTGACTTCAGTAAACGGATATCACCGAATTGTAAAAGTAATTCATGGAAATGATACATTCCTCGTGAGGCGTATTTCCTATCGCTTTTACTCGGTGTTCTTCAACCTGTAACTCCATTTTGGCAACCCGAGCGCAATTAGTTTGGAATATATTGATGATTAAATAATCTGATTCTTGTTTGTGGAGAATGATATAAAAGTGTTCAAATACTTTTAAATTGCTGAAAGAAATGGAAGGAAAATACACAGTAATGGGTAATCGACATAAGGTACTACCATGTGGACAGTAGATTTTTCATGGCCGCCATCTTGTAATCCGCCATATTGAGATTGATATTCTTAAATGGGAAGGTAGTTGTGAAATATGTATGGGTTACAACTTTACGGGAAATACGTTTCTGAAGTCAGTTTTGCAGTATATGTAATATTGTCTGAAATAATGGCATGTGAAACTAGCAATGGGGTAAGTGCCCCTTCACATGGAGCTGAACTGAAGAAAATAAATTGCATCCTTAATTAAGATCCTGATCTAACGATCGTGTGAGCAGTGACTTGTAGTTACTTCAGGTTGGAAATTCTTTCTGTCCTAATTTTCTTCCAATTTACGATGAAATAGAAACTGTCCCTATTTTCCGTTATTATCTTCTTCCAGCAACCAATCATAAAACAGTTGCCGTTTCCGGTATTCAGCTTTTTCATTTACCGCCGACTTCTTGAATAAAATAGCAAATGAATGGATGTCAATGTTGATGGCAATTCGTTCCCATGTTTCGACACAATTTGAACTATGAAGAAAGGACACAACAACTTCTTGATCTGCGCAAGTAATGTCTTCTGAAAGCCTTCCCTGCCCCTCTTTTTATTTTAACAAATGTTTGGAACAGTATTAAAAATCTGACTATTTTCTACTTTTCTGCAGAAAGAAATTCCCTCATATTTGTATATTGTTTTAGATTCATGACACAACTGACTGCAACATGCATCCTTCAACATTGATAGTATGATATTTCCCCCATTATTTCTCCGTGATATAACGTCTGTTCAAATAACTAATCTTTTTCCTTGAATTGCATTACTAGAAGAGAAGAATTTGTGTGTTTATTACACATTATCACTAATTTATCTGAATTCCCAAGATTAATCTGCGTCTTGCATTAGTCAAGTATTTTTTGGCACGTTTAACATATTGATCACAAGAACCCCTAACCGTCGATACATACTGCAGTTAATGATCGTCAGAAGGCACAAAACTTATTTCAGGATGAAAGAACTTCCATCGTTGTTTCAGTTTCGACCAGTGGGAAGTAGTAACTCGAATTAAGGACTCAGTTTATGTCTGTGTGAAGGGGGACTAATGGTGTATAATTCGCAAAAACGACGGAAATTGACGCAAA
>JAGDQP010030760.1:0-14696 GCA_022664845.1 Lepisma saccharinum | reverse complement strand
AATTTTGTGACTGACACATATATTTCGAGTTATATATGAGTACCTTAAACTCGAAACACGCCTAGTCCATCAAATCATATTTTTGGGAAAGCAGAAAATTGTGATTTACTTATCTTGTGACGAAAGTTATTTTTTGGTGATTATAAATTTCAGTTTACATGTACAGATTGACATAAAATTGAACTCACACCATTATAGAGATTTCAAACAAACCGCCATGGATACGGTTGATTTTTGATACTAAGTTTCAAGACTTGTTTTTATTCAATAATGAATGAAAATATTGGACTTGGAAGGTTTCGTTTCACTTTAGAAAAGAAAAGAAAAAATCTCTGAGCAAGAGATTATTATATAACAACTTTGTCATCAACATCGGCGTATTTCTTTCGCACATATTATCATCTCTTAAGCTTTCTCGAAGACTGAATTTTCTACAGTTTTATTTGTAAAAGTTTAATGTTAGATTCTCCATCCACTTTTCGCCAAAGTGTTTGACTAGCACTTTTTAACATAATTTGTTTTCTCAACGGAGATAGGATGTTCAATTCCGAGTTCCACTGTACAGTCACGAACTAAAGTAAATGGAGATTGGAATTATAAGAAATAGTAGCATTTTCCTCCAGGAGATGTTCACTCTACGCCTAATAGTGAGACAACCAACATGACAGTACAAATATGCGCGAAAACATGGGTTGCCAGGATATTTCCCCATTTGGAACAAGAAAGAATTGACTTGTTCTGATAATGTAGAGAACCACGAGAGAGTTAGACAGAAATCCCTTCTTTGTTTTGCTGAAACACACAGAGCACACTGAGAGAGAGAGAGAGAGAGAGAGAGAGACAGACAGACAGAGATAAAGTATTGAAGAAGACGGGGAAATAGCGAAGGAACAGAGAAGAGGAAACAACGAAAGAGAAAAAGAAAAATGGCAAAAACATGGAAAGAAATGAAATTTGAACGCTTATAAACACACAGTCTGCGTCTCTCTTTCCCTGCCTACCTCTAGCTTTGTCTTGTGGTTTTCTTCCTATGCGGGATAAATATCTGTCAGTACCTATCACGAACAGAATTTACTGCGATTAATTCCTGGAAGAAAATATTTGGAATTTCGCTCGTGGAATCGATCCAAAGACCGTACATCGTTTATTAGCAACTGAAGGAGATCCAACTTACTTCAACATCAAACCAATCTAGTTCCAAAAATGATGCTGATGCTTTGAATGTGCTTCAGTGCTATGAAAATCCATAATTAGAATTATTATTATTAACTAGCAAAAATCGCTTGTTTACATTTCGTCGCTTTATTAATTACTCAGAAGCAAAGGAATGAAAGTGACATTGCAAAGTGAAAAAAAGTTTAAATTAATCTTCCAAATGTGATTCAGATTCTAATTCATTATTGTCTGTAACATTAGGAATGCATGGACATCTTCAGTTGGTTCTATAGTTTACGTAGGTGTTACACATATTGACTACGTAAGTATTATCTACATATTAATCTACACATTTAATATTCCAACTGGTGAAATCACAATTGAGGTCATATGAACACTTTTGTTCCAGAAGTCTTGGTAGGATATCGCTAAAGTGTTTAGCTGCTTGTTTATTATAATTTATTATAAAAATGCCGTAAATGTAGGGGATATTACTTGTTGATTGCAGTCTTCTTTTTACTCTGTGTATATTTTCTTCACTCTGTGTATATTTTGTAAAATTCTTCATTGCTTACCGTGTCATTTTTACTAAATTTATTATCTGATATATAAACATTGCATATAATGTTAAAATATTATGTTGTTTAAATAAATCTTTACAAGAATGTTTCCTGCTTACTTTAACAATTTATCTGATTGCCATTTTCTATAGGACAAAAACTCTTTTTACGTTACTTCCACATGCACTACCTGAGAATAAGAGAGCATATAACAAATAATGATAAATCTCTCCAAAATAAATTGAGTTTAGTATTTCTTAGGTAGATTAACGTCTCCTTAATATTTGTAGTTAATTTTGAACCAACATGTTCATATTATATTTTCAAGTAAATTTGTTGTCTACATATAACTCAAAAAGTTTGCAGTAATCACTATTACCAATATAAGTGTTATGATCTCTGAGAGAGATTTTGTTTATAGCTAGATCAAAATATACTACTTCAGTTTTGTCCATGTTGAGCTGTAGGTTGTTTCACTGAAAATAATCCATGAACATCTCGATAAAATTATCTACCTTTCCAAATCTCTTACGTTATGAGACCACAGTAGGCTGGAAGTGTCATCTGCATACAATGTGACAAGATATCTGTTGGAACAAGGATAATCATTAACATAGTATATAAATAAGAAAGGGCACAAGATTGATCCTTGTGGAACACCTAGACCAACCTTTCTTCTATTTGCCCTTCTTCTTCTTGTTATATTATATTCTTCATCTATTATATCAGTACATTGTTCCCTACCCCGTAATACCATTATACAAAATTGTATAATTTTCCCTTGACTCTATATTTGTTTAATTTTAACAACAAAATTTCATGATTTACCTTGTGAACCGTCTTGGAGAGGCGAAGACACAAGCTTGTAATCTTATCTAGTTCACCCAATTTATCTAGTGTTTTACGATAAAACTTTGTCACTGCTGTTATTGTGCCTCTACTAGCTCTATATCTGCGATGAAAGTCATTTAGAATATTGTTATCCTGGAGATAAAGTTCTACCGTAAATATTGGTGTATCATTTTTTCCCCATCAAATTGCCGAAACTGGATGTGACCCATATTGCTTCACAATTCTTAGTTTTTCTTTTGTACATTTTTTGTGTGTTGGCTTAATTCTATACCGTCTATAAGGGTAGAGTTTATTATGTGTATCAATGTAGGTACCAATTCTAATTTACATGCTTTAGTAAAAAAAAGAGAGTAATAAATCCTTTTAAAGAATATTTTCCTAAACAATTCACACAAAAAAGTAAAAAAAAAATGTTTACGCATGACTGAAAAAGCATGTGGCGCGATCTCATAGAAAGTAACTTTACAAATTCTCAAACTGGCGCGCCCTATGCTTGTATTTTTAGTCATGCATAAACAATATTATTTTACCTTTTTAGTACGATTTGTTTAAGAAAAGAATGTCTTTAAAAAACTTCCAGTTATTTTAGTGTTCGGATATATTCCCAAGCTAATGTTTTGTAACCCAATTCCTAAAGTATTCTGCAAATAGTCAAACTCAACACCATTGCAGGTTAGTATTTATTTTAGGATAAAGAAGTACGTATTAAAAAATGCAATATGCTTTTAATATTTAGAAATGCGTGAAAGTGACAATGGTATATTGTATTGTCACCCGACTTACGTCGCTGTGCAAACTTTCATGATTGTATGACGTCAGAAAATGAGCTAAACTAACGTTGACAATTGAAGGACACGTTGAACCATTGTCAAGTACAGAAACTAATGTAAAAAAGGGGGAAAAATTCCAACCAGCTGATTGTTTTTTTCTAAATTGTCAACTAAAATATTTACATGATCCATTTGTAGTACAGAGAATTCAAAATGATTCTCTACATTGCAAATATTTTGCATTGCCACAGTACTGTTAAAGGATATGCCATTTGCAGTTAACTCTGCAAAGTAGTTCTTAAAGATATTACATACTTCATTTGGTGTATTAATGAGCTTGCACTATATCTTGTTCAATCTTCATATTTATAAATTTTAAATTATTTTGTCGTTTCTAAACTATTTACTCAAGACTACGAGCTCCGTCATATATCATCAGAACTACAAATGTTCTTAGTTACATTTTCCACCTCAGTTCTGCTACATTTGCCTACAACATTGCTTTTCCGATTTCTTTATTCT
This sequence comes from Lepisma saccharinum, assembly GCA_022664845.1. Taxonomy (NCBI): domain Eukaryota; kingdom Metazoa; phylum Arthropoda; class Insecta; order Zygentoma; family Lepismatidae; genus Lepisma; species Lepisma saccharinum. Next base: position 10,837 of record JAGDQP010030760.1, on the reverse strand, counting down.
TAAGATATGTGTCATTCAGGTTCAAAGTAGTTTTGTTTGGCTTAATCTCATCATGTGAGATTCCTTTCAAGCCTTGAATTTCTTAACAGGGCAGCACTCATTTAAATATCATGTTAATATATTTATAAAGGATTCCGATTTGCCTTCAGTGAACTGACCTGTAAATGTATCTTTTCATTTTTCAAACTAAGTTTCAAGCTATTGATATTATTTTCTGAATAATCACGATCATATTGGCACTTTTCCGAGTTATCGTTCTTGTTAACTGCCCATAAAATTCATTTAAATAGGAATTTTAACAGCCTTTCCGAAATGATCTGATATACAGATGCTTATCTGAATAATGGAAACACCTGAACGAAAGTGCAACTTACCAGATTAATATGGTGTCGGGCCATCTTTCACCTTCAGAACAGCCTTGATGCGACGTGGGATGGAGGCATAGAGGTCGTGAATGGTAGCAAGTGGAATATTACACCATTCCTCGTGCAGGGCATCGGCCAGTTCTGTGAGAGAGGATGGAGGTGGAAATCGTCGCCGGAGTCGTGTTTCCAAGATGGACCACAGATGTTCAATTATGTTGAGATCTGGGGATTGGGTGGGCCAGGGGAGGTGTTGAACTTCATCCCGATGTTCCTCAAACCACGCTGCAACAACTCCAGTTGTGTGAATGGGTGCATTATCATCCTGGAATATGGCGTCATTGTCCGGGAACAACATCCGGACCATAGGATGCAAGTGGTCTCCTAAAATTGCGACATAATCGTTGGCAGTGATGCGTCCGCGAAGTGTGACCACAGGACCCAATGAAAACCATGATATTGCGGCCCACAGCATCACCGTGCCGCCGCCATGCTTCACAGTTGGGCGGAGACACTGCAGATCATACGCTTCTTTGGGCGTTCTCCACACATAAACACGGCCCGTGGTTTGGAATAGGGTGAATGGTGACTCATCCGACCATACCACACGTTTCCAGTCGTCAACGGTCCAAGTTGCATGGTCGCGGCACCATTTGCGGCGTGCTAAAGCGTTCTGGTCCCTGATGAGAGGTTTGGCCCGTGCAACACGACCCCGTAAGTTCATGTCATGTAATTCGCAGCGGACTGTGATTGTCGAAACAGGTTGGGGGAGGTGCTGATTGAGTTCCTCCGTCACTTGCGCCGCAGTGGCACGACGGTTCCGCGTGACAATGCGCTTTAATACCCGGCGTGCCCTGTCAATGATGTTTTTCTTCCGCCCACTGTTCCGCTTCCCCGATGTGGTTTTCCCGTGTGTTGTGTAGGCCGTCATCACCTTCGACACTATCCCTGGCGACAAACCTAACATACTAGCCACTGCCGTCACAATCACTCCACATAACCGCGCACCAACAATTTGCCCTCTTTGAAACTCTAAGAGGTCTCCCATTTTACACTACCTCCGTCTGCTGCAGCCACTGCACACTCCTGTTCCACGACGCCTGACGTAGTATGGAGACCGACCTAACACACCACCACCAGCAGTCCGGCGCTGCGGTCGCCACGACACCACTGGCAACCCCTACATCTGACGTGTTGCCAACTACAGGTGTTTCCATTATTCTGATAAGCATCTGTATGTCAATTTAAGACCACAGCTACAGTAACTTTGCAGTTGGTGGCACAGTGATCAATTGAGCTAGCAGAATCATCAGTGAATCTTGTAGGAATAATTTTAATTTATCTTCCAAATTATAAGAATTTATACAATCTTCAAAGCAATTGGCTCCACAGTATTATTTTAGTGTGATAAACATGTCACACAAAATATTCTTACTTTGCACAAAGTCATTTAAGTCAAGTATGTGAGAAAAGGTAAATATTTCTTGTTACATAAATATCGTGTTGCATAAGGAAGATAAACTTGAACTTTTGTTATTCTTCAATGTTACGTGCATATCCTTGCTTCTGAGCCCCTCATTTAATATACAAACAGATCACCGCAGAACCTAGCATGTATTTCAAACACTGGAATGTCTTACGAAACAAACTAAAGTATATCATTATACATAACCTCTAAATAAGAAATCGTACCGTCATACTATGTGACCCCGGAGGACATATAAGTTATTTCGATAGCCGTCTTTAGCGGTGCAGTTATTCGACCTTAGTTGCTGGCAGGAACATACGTGATTCGAAAGCCAATTCTATACCTTAATCCTTTCGATGCAATTTCTATTCCATGGATATTCATTACAAGTGCCTAACGGTTGAATTTGCCCAGAGAATTTCATAAACATGACTCCGATAAAACAGTCGTGATCATTATCACTTGTTGTATTAATCTACAGCATTCCATTTTGTAGAGTCTCGCTATTTAGTCAGGCACTGAATACATTGCATTTTTATACTCAGGTGAATAAATTACTGCTAATAATAGTAAACCTTATGGCGATAATAGTTACCCAACTACACAGTGAGCAGCGGTAAGGACAATTATGGGTGTAATGAGTGATCCACCGCAGAACTGAATTGTCTGGACGGTATACGCAAGCAAAGCTGCTTGGTACGGAAATTGGCCATGATAGGCAACATCACCATTAATGATGCGATTATCATTTGGCTCTAAAAATAACAGAAAAGAGAAATAGTAGTAGGCAGCACAACAAATGTTATAGAATACTGAGTTAAAAACAAAATTTTCTGATTACTTACTATTAACGACTTTTGAAGTAATGCACCCAATTTGAGTTGAGAGAACCATATTAAAGTATTGCAATATTTAAGTTTGTTTATTCTTTCGAAATCAGGAGGATATTTTTAGTTACCGTTTGATTACCTTTTTATTAAAATTTTAATATATTCGTAATAATTTGTACAATAAAAGGAGTTTCCATTTACATTAAGCAAGCAATAAAATAAATACGTTTTCATCAATTCGTTGCAGTGTTTGTTTTAAGATTTAACTCTGAAATTATATTCAATATTCTTAATGCAGTGTTTCCTTTCCTTGGTAGTTACATTTTAGTTTTGTTTAATAGAAAGATAATTACTCGGTAAAGGCGCTGAGTCCAAGACTGGGCGAGACTTGTTGAATAGTTTCAATGTTTTGCTTGGCAGAGCCTAGAAGTAGAATGCAAATAATTGCCTTCAGTTTATTAAAGAAACAAAGCAAACCAATTTAGTTAAATTTCAAACCAAATATTAGAAAACCCAAATCCCTTTAGTTAACCCCGTGGCGTACCAAAAGCAGCACAGCTGTCTTGGAGTTAGTAGTGAATCTACAACAGCTAGGGAAAAATAACACCGAAAAAGTATGACTGTAAAAGAGAACCAGATGCATCGCTATCACTCTAAGGATAGAAGTGAATGATATTGGCAGAGTTGAGAGAGGAACAGAGAATGATATCTTGAATGTTCGCTTATGTTCTGAAGTCGTAGAGGCGAGAGCTCTATATCGCTAAATCTTGTCCAGAAAATGTAAAAAGTGTCGTTTCTATGTTTATCCCTCAACTGAAATATTCTTGAGGGGATGCCAAATATCTAATAATGCGAAGTATTGCCAGTTGAGATAAAAATGTTATACCAGGTTGGCAACACTGAAAACTCGGTGACATCATGCTTCCATTCCTGGCATCCACCATATTATTAGAAACAAATTTCCGCAAACAAAATTTTCATTCATAAATTCTGATTTATTGAGAAAAAAATATTAATTTTCATTCGTTGTAAGACGTCGACTTTGGGTTATAGGTTGGAATCGCTGTATCTCCAAAATTAAGCGGAATTTCACCCAAGTTCATAATGACTTTTTTAATTGTTTCGATGTCGGTAATCACCTGCCGAAAGTAACGTGCTTTGTTCTGAATCACCCTGTAGTAGGAATTGGCAATATTCCAGCCGAATTCATCAAAGCAGAACAAGGAGATTCCAAATTAGTAGTTACACTTTTGGTTCATGTAATGGTGATAAATCAGAGTGTAAAAATCACAACAGAAATCATTAGCTCCGGCACATAAAGAAGTCTTGAGTAATATTTTGCTAACATGTTTAAGCCTATATGAAGATGAAATAAGCGTAGGGCCTTAATGTAGTTTAGGAACATATAGATCTGCCTAGGACCAGATTTTGATCTTTAGACAAATATTGGAGTTGAAATGTTAATACAACCGGATATTTGTTCATTTACTTAAGAAACCATATGTTTTATCAGAAGTGTAAAGAAGGACAATAGAGTGTAATAACTTGGGATTGCTGGTAAGTTAAACATTTTTCAGCTGGTTAAGATATGTGTCAACAAATCATGAACTGAATATATGTACAGTAGTTAAAATAAGGTAGTATCTTGGCTACATTACTGATTGATTTCAAATTCAACATGCTATCCTGAAAGCAGGACAAACATTGAATGGCCTGTAGCAGATCCTAATTTACGCAGATGATATAACATTAATTGGAAACGATATAGGTGCAATCCAAAGTAACGATTATGAACCAATGGAAGTTTGTGAGGAGATAGACCTAGGGCTACTTGTAAATTTAGAGAGAACATAATTTACGATTGATTTAAATAACATTTATTATCACGTGCCGTACTCATATATTGCAAACATTAATAATACTTTCAATTTGAGCTTTATTTATGGCCTTTAGGCATTTAAGGATCAGGCTGGGATAGGGGACGGGAAAGGATTCGGAGAGGTGTCGGTCAGGGTCTATGTTGAGGATGCCATTCCGGCATTTGCCTGATGTGACCGAGGGAAATCCCTGGAGAAATATTAGTCAGGATGGACGGCTGCTGGGATCGAACCCACAACCTCCTGAAAGCTACGCCAACGCTCTACCACTGATCTACCGCGGCTCGGTAATATTTTCAATATCCGATGTTAGATACTCAATTTATTATTGAATTAATTTATTAAATTCATATTTTTAACACATCACTCAACGTTTGGACTTCGTTTATAATCATTACGAAATGTGACAATATATGATGACAAACAGGAAATATAATACGAATAGTGGAAGAAGCGAACAGAAAGATAACTCTTAGGAACAAGATTATAAATAAATAAATAAGCTTAAACACCTTTTAGTGTATGTAAGAAACTAAACCGAGGTCGTGAAAGACACAAAAGTTCCTAGCTTTGGGCAACGCATGTCCAGATATTCCTAACCACACGATTAATATCCAGAAAATTGGAATTGAAAATTAGTAGATAAAATATTCTGCTATACTCTAATATTTTACCGACACGATAGTTGGAGTTTGACCCTACCAAATGAACATAAATTGCAAATTGTTTGAAAATGAGCTTTTCAAAAAATATACGACAGCAACGAAACGAAATGACTGGAAAATGGAGGAGACTACATCATCAGGAACTTCACAGATTATAGATTCTTCTGATATTACAAGAATAAAGAAATCACAGCTAAGATGAGCAAGTCATGTAGCTAATCTTGGATAGGGAGAAAAGCGAAACTTGTTTTGCGTAGTTCGGGAGCCCGAGGGAAAAAGACGGGTAGGAAGACTAAGACGTCATTAGGAGGAACATATTCGACATTATTCACCGTTCACAAAATCTTGAATCATAAAATAATTTTGAAGAGGACACATTTCAGATGCAAGTGTTTGTTACTGCTGTGAAAAACGTGTTGATTCCGTTAGCGTTAGAATTAGTTTGTAATGAATATACAATTTGTTTTTAAAGTTAAGTAAGTACATGATCACAACCTATTTTCAAGAGAAACTTTCGTAGAGAGGAGTTTAACTCCTCTCTAGCTCCTGCTGCAGAAATATAGTCTAAATTCAATACAAAGTTTATACAATTGTGAAAATTCAACAAAAGCTTAGAATCGGATAAAACGATTGTTTAAAAGCAAAGTTTCAAAATTTTATTGCAGTGTCAAATAATTAAACATTTGTCTGTTTTTTATTGCAGTATTGTGAATTGAAGAGTGCAGGAAAATGGGGTATGTGCATTAGAAAAAAATGAGTTAGCTCTCGTAACGGATACTTCAGAATCGCCGCTAACACGTCAGAAACTTTCAATCCAAAAGCACAAATAATCACGAAGCTCTAGTAGTTTAAAAATAATGAAATACTTGGGAGTAAATGAGAAAGTTAGACTTTAAGATGCATTTTAAGAGATTGCGACGATGTCGAACTCAAGTGTAAGAGCATGATTTAGTCGGATACTTTGTGATGAAGCTAAAATTAGATCGTAGAATAGAAGATGGTGCGCACCAAGGATTTTAAAGTATTATGAAGAGAACGCGTGGATATTGTCTTATCCATTGCTTTACACGGAGTGGAGGGTTCAAGACATAGAAACCTTGTGAACTATTGAAGGCAAGACTGTGAAAAAAAGTATTATCTCATGTCGTTAAAGAGTATTTCCCAAATTCTCAAATTCGGCCTATGACATTTAATAACGAAAATTAAAATTAGGATTAATAGTTCCCATTCCGTTACCAAAAAATCACTCACCGACATAAAAAGAGGGAACTATGCAGCTTGATAGTTTTATGGACTTTGAGAATTTTTTGTCGAAGTAAAAATATATTATTGCATATATCATTCTTGTTTAGCTACATACAAGGAAAATGTGCGTATGTCCGTAAGTCAGCAAATGTATGCGATGTTTCAATATATTTATTTTTGAAATAAGAAAACCCAGTTAAGGACGTGACAAAACTTTTGTACCTGATATTAGTAAAATATAAAATATGATAATTTAAATATTTTTATAGCTTACTTACTTACTCCATGGCTTATGGAACTCGCAAGTTCATCGTCTTAATAACAAACGTTCGCCATTGGATTCTATCCTGGGCAAGATCAAGCTAGTTTTCATCATAAACGCCTCCTTCTCGAATATCACTTCTAATCCTCCCAACGTCGTCTCGGTCTTCCCAAAGATCTCTTTCCTTCCGGTTTCTCAGCTAAGATATAATATAGTCTTCGTTTTACTCACATCCGAGCTACATGACCTTCCCATCTTAGTCATTATGATTTCATTATTCTTACAACATCGGGTGAATCGTACAGTCCGTGCAGTCCTTCATTAGTCAGTCTCCAGTTATATCGTTCCGTTTAGGCCCATGTATCTTTCTGAAAACCTTATTTTCAAACACTCGCAACTTGTGTTCATCTTTTAGGGTCCCAACTTTTGCATCTCTTAAGTATTACCGGTAGAATAACTATTCTGTATATTTTCAATTTCACCTTCCTTGATAGTAATCGTGAAGTAAGGAGTTTCTGAACTGAATAGAAACATGCGTTGCCCGATACTAAACGGCTTTTCATTTCTTCCGTTAGATCGTTTTTGCTTGTTACATATGCTCCCAAGTATTTAAATTTGTTTACTTTCTCTATGTTTTCATTTTTAATCGTTATCTATCTATTTCCGTTATTCCCTGTGTTTCGGCATTTTATAATGCATTTTGTTCTCTCTATGTTTACCTGTAGACCTATCTCATCACACGCTTCTGCTAAGAAATCGGTGTTACTTCCTAGTGCCTCCATATCATCCCCTAATAAATCTATATCATCCGCAGATACGAATAGTTGATTCAAGCCATTCAACGTTAGTCCCTTTTTGTCCTCATTTACTTTTAAAATTGCATACCTCTAAAGCAAAGTTAAACAGAAATGGTAATAAGACATCACCTTGTTTCAATCCATTGCGAATCATGAATCTATCTGATACATACTCCTACTCTGCTTATAGGGTCTCTGAGACACATCCTTACAAGCTGAACAAGTTTCTCCGGAATTCCAAATTATATCAGGATATTATATAGTTTTCCCCTTTTGATAGAATCATAAGTCTTCTTAAAATCAATGAGTAGCTTGTGAACATTCCCATTGCATTCCCGTTTCTTATCCAAGATTTATTTCAAAGCGAAAATCTGGTCCAACGTTGTTTTGATTCTCATAAATCCACGTTGGTGACCTCCAATTATTTCACCTACGTATACACTTCCTAGGCAAGTTAGCAGTATATTACTCTGTAACATGTTGGGAGTAACGAGATTCCGCTGTAATTATTGCAGTACGATTTATCGTCTTTTTTATAAACCGGAACTGTTATTAAGGTTTTCCATTCCTTTGGTAGCTCCTCCTTTCTCCATATAGCGTTTATCAATTTATGCAGTTCCTTGACTAATACCGTTCCTCCGGCTTTAATTAATTTGGCTGGAATATTGTCCATACTCGGTGATTTGAATTTTTAAAATTTCTTTATCAACATTTCGACCTCGATTTCGTTAGGTTCGGGTATCCACGGTTCAGCTGTATAGATTTCAGATTCCTCTGGTTGTTCCCCGTTGTGTACATTAAGAAGTTTGTCGAAATAACTTTTCCACTCATCGATAATTTAGGCGAGTCCACCTGCAGATCTCCGCGTTCATTTCTAGTCATCCCTAACCTTTGCTGCTAAACTTTTTTTCACGTGTTTACCCTTTTGTACAGATCTCGTATGCTATTTGTCTTCCTATTTTCCTCTATTTCTTGAATCTTCTGCGTCATCTAATCTCGTTTTTTTGTTTTTGAACTCGAGTGTGGCGTTGCATTTTGCGTTACTGTAGCGGTTAGTATTTGCTTAGCTCTTATTACTTAACAAACATACCTTGTTTGTTTTCGTTCCTCATGAAGTTTTAAGCATTCTTCATTAAACCAAGGTTTGTTTTTCTGCTGCTTTTTCTCATCTACACGTTCCTTCGGTGCGCTCTTCGCTGCATCAGGAATTGCGTCACACATCTTACTTATATCAATTTCACTATTAATTAATTCTTTATTATTACTAGGGTTGGCTAAGATTTCAAAACTATTTGAGATTTCGAGTTGGTAATCTGCTTTTACGCTTCAATTATCTAATAGTTTAACTTTGAATTTTAGTTGTTTTGATCTTTGTTTTCTCTTTTCGCGATGAATAAACTTTTCCCTGATTTTTGTGATCAATAACTGATGGTCGGTGTCACATTCCGCTCCTCTGTAAGATATACCATCAGTTATATTGGTGTGTCCTTGTCTGTCTACTAATACTTAATCGATCTGGTTGAGTATTTTGCCATCCGGAGATACCCATGTTAATGTCTGTGCAAGTAGTGTGTGCTCTATACTAGTAGATTTTTCGGGATAGCGAAAGTTATCAGTCTTTCTCCATTGTTGTTGGTGATTTCTTGAAGGCTGTATTTGCCTATAGCAGATCTATGATTTTCCTCCCTCCCTACCTTAGCGTTGAAATTACTCAACACAATGTTCATATTATATTTCGGTAATCGGTCAAACAAGCTTTCTAGCACCTCGTAAAATATATCTTTGTCGGTATCATTAGCCTGCTCGCTCAGAGCATAGACATTTATTAAAACCGTGGTGCACCATCGGGTACGTATCTAACGTACAATAGCCTTTCGTTTACTAACTCTATATTCTGAAACACTGGAAGGACACTGTTCTTACTTAGGAATCTTGTTTCGAAGTTGTGATTCTGTGTTTTCCCGTAGTAGGAAGCGTATTTACCTTGTTGAATGTTATCTTGACCCTGCCATCGCACTTTCTGTATCGCTAGTATGTCTAGCTCGTACTTTTCGGTCTCGCGTACCGCCACTGAAAAGCGCCTATTATGTATAACGTTCGTAAGTTCCACGTCCCTATTCTAAAGTCTTTGCTAATCCCGTTCTTGAAGAACCCTGAAGCAGTCCCCGCCTGGAGATCCGAATAATGGACTAGTTTACCTCCGGAATATTTTACCTCAGGATAATCCATGAACCATCTGTTACTATTTCTTGACATGATTTAGCGGTGTGGAGCTGTCAACTCTACGACGTCGTACTAAAGGCAGACATTCAAAATGTCGTCCTCTGTCCATCTCTGAGCTTAGCCGATGTTATTCATCTTCAGCCTCAGAGTGGTGATTTTGCTTCCCTCATCATTATATTTTTGTTCGGAGTTATCTTTCTCAAGCCCTTGTAGATCCCTCTACTAACTGCAAGGCAGCAGCACTTGTTTTGGTCCTCCCCGGAATATCTCCGACACATACCATTGGTTAACTAAAATATTTTTCAAATTTAAATAGCAATGCAAAATTTAAAAAAAAAATCCTTTGACCTTTTCTTATAATGGCTCTCCTGATTGTAAAGTAAAATTGTGAGATTGATTAAGTACTGTTGTTATAAATTTGAACAGATTATATACACAAAGTACTCGCTTCAACGGGTTTCTTATTGATCGCAAGACGAAATATTTTTATGTTAATGTCACAATTATATGAGCTGACCGTTGTGTAGACAACAATCTATTGTGGTTTATTTTGATTTTAATTTATTTTCATAAAAGACAAGTGTTAAGCAGAGTATGATAAGGATGTGAAGTTTGTTTTATTTAAGATAATAATATATCTTCAGAGCATTGCATATTTCAGAAAATTAATGATGGTGTTTTTTGAGCTGTTGTAGGGAAATTGTAAATGCATTTTAGATATCACAGCGTAATTATTCAGGAGAGACCAGAATTACTTAGTTAACCAACTAACTCTATGGCTTATGGAACTCGTAAGTTCATCGAATACTAAGAATTACTTAATAGTATAAATAAATGTGAAAAGTAACTTATATAAATCTATTAAGCGAACGAGTGCACGTAGCAACTACATCGGGCGACAAAGACTAGAATTCAATTTATAAAGTTAATATATTTATAGGTTTAGTAGTTTAAAAAATTTAAAGTTTGGTCTGAAATGTTAATCATATGGGAATGAGAACAAAAGCATAAACATTTTCAAATGTGACTTATTTCAAGAATATGAGTGCAAATTATTTAGTATTGCATGTTAAACTATTTGAAATAAAACGTACTGTTGCTTACCTGT